>JARFOD010025742.1:0-24389 GCA_031763545.1 Mopalia muscosa
AGGATGTAAGGAATCTAAGGGCTTGCACAGTGTGGATTAACATATACTAAATTCCTAATTAAATTAGTGCCTAATTAAATCTTTTTGAAGACAATACATAATCAATGACAGAAATCATAAGGTTTTCATTGTCAACTACTGACATAGAAGTAGAACCAAACAGTACAAGATTCCCATCATATTATATTAAGAAATTTAAGTTCCGTACAACTAGAATACAAGAAAAAAAACAATGTTTCATTCAGCAAACATAATTTCCACGCACACATTGGCTAAATCTATTGGGGATGAATTGTTGAGCTGTACAGATTGGTATGCAAGCTAGGTACAGTGGTGACCATTATTACATAACCAGCAGAATAACCCAGTCTAGCATACAACAGGGAAATGGCTTATAAATTGGTTTATTTCACGGTGGCACAACCTCTAGAGTGTATTACAAACAAAGCATACACCACCAGACAACTGGAATCTGTCGATTGTGTGGCTTCGTAATGCTGATGCAATTGTATTTTTCTACATCCCCATTTATAATCTACCATTAGCTACTTGTTCAAATTTCATGTTTATACATTTAGCAAACAAAGAAATGGATATTCATATAGGCAAGGCTGGTGTACTCATTATGTACATGTACTCATCATACCATATAACGTCTAGAGCTGAGAACACTCTAATTTTGGGACAGTCCATAGAAATAACATGTAAAGGAGGCCCTGTGTTGAAGCCTATTTCTCTGTCACAACTTCTAGAAGTAATGTGATATGTAACATGTTGAATTTTTCACTCCATGCAGAAAGTTCTGGTATAAAAAGTTACTGATAAACTCATTGATAATTTAGTTTATTTTGATTAATCAGGTAGGTCTGTTGCGTTTTATTATTTTTTTTAATTTAAATTTCAAAATTGCAGAGAAATATTTTGAATTTAAGGTTAAAAAATCAGCTACAAATTGGCCCAAGACTTTAGAATGCTCTCTTGATTGTTCATACAATGTAGATTGAGGCAATTTTATTTAGACATTGTTTCTCCACGTCTGCTACCTCATTTAAACATCAGAATAAAAAGAAATTAAACACACATGTCATTTAGAATCTAAAATATTACATTTTTGTTTACTGAAAATGTTGCAACTCTTGCTTCTTGAAGGATACAATGTACACATGTAGGCCTCCTTTTCGATAGTGAATAAATTTGTCCACACAAAACAATTAGACTCAAATTTAATTTTGCAGTGCTAGGAAAAGAGCAGCAATGTTACACTCCAAGCAAACAGCCCCTAGCCAGATGGAAAACTCAAATTCAATTGAGATATGGGAAAGATAAGAAAAAAAATTATAATAGACCAAGAAACATATGGCATTTGAAATTGTTTACTAACGATTATGAATCAGAGCAAATCAAATACTAGCCTGCTATATTTCTATAAATTATTCACCCTGGCATGGAGATTGCGCTTTATAAAAAAAAAACGATACATCATCTCATGTTCTAGATAAATTCCTAGAGAAGAGTTACTTAATAGATCTTAATTTTGAGTTGTTATGGATAACCTCCTGACATCTCAAGAGAGGTAATGATCATACAAATGTAATAGAAAATATGCAGCCTTTTACAGATATTAACCACAAATTCCAAATAACATAAAAATCTTTGAGTGATTGGTGATTTCTACCTTCATAGATTAAAGGCTGCTGTCCCATACTTCGAACAAGTCTGCGACGAAAGCCTTTCCGAACCATAATGAAGTCGTAGAAAGAGAGATGTAGCGGAAGAATGGATAAAATCCTAATTTAGGCAGAGATTTCCTAGAAATATGGCCGCCTTTGGCCGGATGTGTCGGACTAGCCAATAACCCGTCAATACTGTAATCTTTCAATCAGACAAATAAGCCCTGACTGATTCTATAGCAAAGCATAAATCCAGCTTAGAATTTGTATAACTCTCTGACTTCTGAGACCACACAAACACGGAATTGTATATTACCAAAGTACAACCGGCAGATGTGATTCAGTGAAACAGTCAAATCTCCATTGTTAGAATGTATCCATCTGTGTGAAAAACTGATAACAAGTGAGTTCTGTGGGACAATTTCAAACAACCATACAGCTTAATACACAAGCCGACATTTTCTTTACAATATCGGATCCATTTGCCTATTGGCCAATTCAAAGTAGGTAAGCACCATTGTTCATGGTACATGTTTTATTCTTGATTATAAGTAGAAAAGAAGTAGCAGTTCAAAAGCAAAAAGAAAAACTTGACCGATCTTTTCTACAATATCAACTTTAAAATCTGTTCTCGTGACGATTTCAAAGAACTATATGCATTAAAGCAATTAGAAAAATAAATTGTCTTAAAATACAATACATGTAAAGAAATCAAATTCCAGAAGGACGTCTACAGATTTCCATTCTGTTCATGAAAAGTCTTGATCTTGAAAGAAAGTAATGTTCAAAATTATGTTCGGCTTTTCTTCAGAAGACACCTACACAAAATTGTCCTGAACACAAAACACACAACCTCTTGATGAGTAAGGCAAAAAGTTTTTATCCAATTACAAATCTCTGCAAATTTATGACACGGAACAAGTCAAATTGAAACCTGAAAAGTTGTTCTCTAATTAGATCCAGAAGTTAAAATCCATGTAACCTTGTTGTGACTGGATGTTTGGGGCCTCACTTATATAACATCAGTGTTCTCCAACAGTAAATTGCCACGTTTTCACAGATACAGGTGTAAAATTGGCCATGTTGAAATAAAAATGCTCCTCCAAGGCTATGAAGAAAGGGAATATCTTCATTTCACTGTCTTTATCCAAAGGACAAACGTTATGTTACACGACTTCAGAAGCTCTCAAATAGCACAACAATAAACTGTACTCAGGGTTTGGAATACAGTTAAATATTTTGATCAGTTAATTTGAAATCAAGCAGTGAATTTTTTCAGTTGCTCTTCTTTAACAAAGAAAGGGAACTCAATTTTGATCGACTTTGATCAATAATCCTATAACAGGCACTTATTCCCATCCTTGTGTATTACGAGTCCTCAAACTTAATAACATGATAAACTCTAAAAGTATATCTGCCTACTTTATATATACTCGACCTTCAGTCAAACAACTTGATCTGGATTGTCAGTTTAAAGTATTAGGAGATACATTTTCCTTCTGCTGGCAGACCACTAACAGCACAGTCTGCTCAGTTATCTGTTTAAACTAAGTATGATGTCCAAAATCTATCTGATTGTTGACGGATTGTTTTAAGTCTCCATCACCTGTGTTTCCAGTCAAAGTTTGAAGAGCTTTGGTCATCCACTTCAATCTGGAGGGCCAAACAAACTCCAGCCATGACTTCAAGTCTAAACAAAACTCCTGGGAGCTCAAGTCCCTTGACTACCTGAAGTGGTCCAGGAAATTCCTATGTCAAACTCCCAACAGGATTCCTTATTTTCAAACATCTCTATTAATGAAGGAAATTGAAATGATAGAGGGGGCTTTGCTGTACTGGCTTGTGCCACAAATTAAGTGGAGTAATGTAGACTTATTTACATTAACCCTTCAAGACTTTCCGACCAATGTCGGCTGCAGCTTGTAAGTAGAAAACCCACGGAATCTTGATGAGAGATACAGTACTGTAGACCATCAATCATGAACAGATAAGACACTGGAGTACAGACAACCTAAAGATTCTTTCAATACCCAAAAGCACCTGTCCGAAATACTAATTATAGCGATTCCTGCAATTTTTATGCATGAGGGAGGATTTCTACAAGAACTGGGCAATGTGTTGCAGCCATATCACTTGTTGATCTAAGCACCCGTTTAACTTTTGAATCCTATACATGTATACTCCCTTAACCAATCAGTTGGAAAGCCACCAGAGATTAAAAAAGAGAGATAAAAAGCTAACTGGAAAAAGTTTTATCTTCAAAGTTTAAAGGATACCAAATACATGACAATCAAGATAGTTTAATTGTATGTAAGGCAGTTATTCACAACAACAAAAAAGAAAAAAAAAATCAAAATAACAAAAAGAACCGGCCACCAGTGTAACATCAACATGTTAATCGTAGATATCACCTGGTGGGAGATATCAATCAGTAGAAAGTCTCTGCTAATCAAGGGTGATGGGATACTTCTTTACACATACAAAAAATTCCTTTCACCACACAAAGCACATTACCAACTTGTTTTTTTTTTAGCCAATAAGAATCTTGATGTTGTCTACAGTGAGCAATAAACTCAGCTGACTGAATTCTACACATGTGCAATGTCACAAACTTTACCACATCAGACATCTAGATTGGGTCACAAAGGATTTAAGCTCAGAGAGGCTGACTCTGTCACACTGTGGCCTCCTAGAGCTTAATCTACAGAGTTTTTCTCTCTCTGGTAAAATTTGCTGACATCAACTCTAACGATTTTCTGTGATCTATTTGATTGCTTGATGTTTGAAGCCATGGTTAAGGTACATGTAATTATGTTCACATTAATCATGTGATATTTTGACCTAATTGTGAAACATTTTTCATTTTGGTCTTTTTAAAGCATGACGGCCTTGACACTAGCATAACCAAGATGTTGGTTTGTTTGTTTGATTAGTGTTTAACGTCGAACTCAAGGGTATTTCACTTATATGATGAGGGACACAAATATAGAAAATCACAAACAAATCTGCTCCCCATTACACTTTAGCTCTGTGAACACCAGGGCAACAGAAAGCAACCTCTGTTCTCGCCTCTTACGATCCGCCGAGGAAGCCGAGGGAGTATTCTGCAGGGCCATATGGTCCACCCGCTCCCTCACGGGGCCAACCAAGATGAGGAGCCTTTCCACAATGGTGGAAAGTTAGTTTCCCTCACATGACCATGCCTACAGGCTACAAGATTGATTAATGATTGGCATTTAACACCATGCCAATTGGTATTTCATTTACATGTATATGATAGCTACAATAATTTACCACACTAATCTAAACAGATTTTAATGTGAAGAATTTCGTCTCTTGAAAAAGACTGCTCAAAGAACCCAGCCAGAGGGCATGAACTTCAAGACCAGCTCAAAGAGCAAAAAATGGGTTTGTTTGATTGGGATTTAACGTCGTACTCAAGAATAGTTCACTTATATGATGACGTGCCACCCAATGGGTGAAGGAAACCACCCTCGTCACCACTGGCAACAAACAAAGACAGGACGATAACAACAGGACGCAATACAGACATCACAAACAGATTGGCTTCCTGTTCCACTTTAGCTCTGAGAGCACCAGGGCAACATGAAGCTCCCTGCAACCCCCGGCACAAAAAAAGGGGCGACAAATCAATACTTATTTTTATTTTTCTGTGATTCCCAAAACTTAAATTGATTGATTGGTGTTACACCGTATGCTACAAGTACAGTATGCTCAAGGTACACTTATCTGACGACTGATATTCCAACAGTAATTGACACTTGCACATAAAAAAAATTGGAGTTTTTTGATATTCTGGAAAACTAATCGTTGAGAAATGTTAATCTGACAGCACATGTTTGCTCAAAATAAACTGTCATACATTGTCATTCTCCACAGGTGCAATTGAACAACTTCAAGTACATTCAATCCATCTTGAACTGATAAGCTATATCAGCAAACACAAAACCCAAATATTTGGTACCCCTGTCAGAGCACCTGTTTGAAACACTTAACAGTCAGGACTTTTTGACACATTATATAGGCAGCTCAATATTTAGGCACAAAATTTGGAGTCACAATATTATCACTGCTCTAATCCGACTTTGAAATTTGAACACTTGACTGGGTTTATGACAGCAAACCCATAATAATTAATGATTGAAAAACTATAAAGATACTACTTAAACTCAACTCTCACAATAATAAGTTTGTTCGTCAGAGGTTTCACGACATACTTAAGGTGATTTCACTCATATGATGGCATTATGTCATTCTAATCAATACTAGAAACTACCAGTCACATGATAGTACCAACACTGACAGGAGACATGACACAAACCAGGACATTAAACATAGGTAACAAGACAAAACTATACAAATTTTGAGTGCTAGAGACCCAATCAAAGGGCTTGCAGTATCCCTTGCACTTTGAGAGCTCCGACAAATCATCAATAAACTCCGTCCAATCACTCGCCATAGGCATACATATAATTCTATTCTCTGACCACAAAAAGGATGTCTTACCAGAGAGAAAATGTTGTGAAGTTGGCCCGAAATCTCGAATTGCTTCCTGTAATTGTTTTAATCTTTCTTCTATTGATAACTGTAAAACTTTCCACCTGTGAGAAAATCAACAAATTATATTTTGAGCATAAACTGATTTTTTGTAAATTTCTTGATTTGTTATGTTACATAGAGGATTCACTTACAAGTAGAGTACACACGTTTCAACTAAAACGCTATAATATTTTTACTACTAGTACGGCTTTTTTTTTACTGAAAACAAAAATATATTGTATACAATGAGTAATTTTTGTGTCTTTATCCCAAAAATAACGAAAACACTATATTGTATACATTTTAGCTGAAGTCAATTAAGCAGATGTATGAAACCAGCCATTACCTAGTCTCAACGACATAATGACCAGATCAATGCTGATTGTTGAAAAGCTTCCCCCTAGACATAGAGAAACCTTGAAGGACATGAATTCGATGGAATCATGGGTAAATCATGCTGAGGCTATTTCTACCACTTTTCAAAGGTTATATTCTACCCATACGGCATCAGTGGATCCTATAAAAGTCCACTGAAGGTCACAATGCCGTTGAGACTGGGTAATGGTTGATTTCATACTTCTGTTTGATAGACTTCTGATTATATACAATACATTTTAGTTTGTTTCTTTGTTTATATTTTAACGTCATTCTCTTAATGATTGTCCAGTTCTGACAATGCCTTACATAAATACTGTAAAAAAAAAAAATGAGAGGAAACATTGTAAAAGTCACTGAGCTTTTCAGAGACACTGTCAAAAAAAGTCATGCGGCAATCAGCTACTTGAACATCGAAACTAAAGTTTGTATGGCTGCCTTTAACACAAATACTGACTTTCCTCTCTCCTATTTAACGATAAAACTACAGAAAAGATTCACTAATTTAACTGAAATGCAACTGCCATTTCAATAGGCCATTAACTATGCATTAAACTGAGTTCACACTATATCTGACAAAACCGATGAAAGACTTTAAACACATGCTCAACATTACCTTGAGTTTAGGCCTTCTAATTTGTTAATGGGGATATGTGATAAAACAACATCTAAGGCCTGGATTTGACTGGCTAAGTCATTGACTTGGTCCACCCTGCCCTGTAATGGCGCAATCCTGTGCTGGAAACCCTGAAACAACAACGACAAGTGAAATCTAATATGTGCTTCAATTCATCAGCTAATGTAAAGAAGCACTGTAAATAGGGGTTTCAGTAATGTAATTTTCTGCAATTCTCTCATTTTTTAAATTTTTTTTGGTTATTTAAAAGAACATGTGAACAGTAATTTAGTTTGTTGTCAGCATCTGAAAACATTTAAAAATACTAAAAGCTTTACCTAAACTGCATGTATATAAGAGAGCAATCAAATTTTCACCAAAACAAATTCCACATAAGAATGTGTTCAAAGAGTCAAAATAATTCCAGCCAGTAAAAAATGGTGAATACTGTTGCTATCGGCAAAACTGACTAGTTTCAGATGTCTTTTCACAGTTGTTTCATACCCTGATGGGTTTTTGACCAAAGTCATTCATTGCTTCTTACACTATAATAACTCCCTTAAACAATAATCTTAAAGGATTTTTGACATCTTATACGATTATTTTAAAATCCTATACGATTCCATAGAAAAGTATATATCCTATAGGATTTTTCTGGGCTATTGTTCAAGAAGAAATGAACCATAACAAGTGTTAAAATTAAACAAAGTACGAGAAGACAATTGTGTCTATTAAAATCAACAACTAATCCCTTGACCTACTTTTGTTTTGTCAATTTCATCTTGTAAGTTTTCTATGACTATGTCTCCAACAGCCGGCCATTTTGTTATTTCCTGATCAGCTTCTCCTAATTGGCCATCTAAGTCCTCCATTGTTTCGTGAAACATTGTCATTTTCTACAATAAAACAGTTAAATAAATTATGAAGACATGTTTTAGAGACTGATCAGTTATATTTTCGTGTTACATTTTTATTGTAAGAGATATAAAATTTAGCTTTTCTCCCCCAGGATTCACACTCGGGTTTTCTGGCTGGCAGGGCAAGCAATCTAACCTACTTGCACTGAGCTACAATGTACAAATGTTTACGGCAAAACCCCTAGATTTTTCCTGTTATAAATGCTAAGTACATTTTCCATCAATTACAATTGTATTTCAATGCTGTTAAGGCATTAATGGTAACCTATTAATCGAGGGGAGTCCCTTATTTTGGCAAACTTGTAAGAATTGTCAGTTATTGTGACAGTTTTACATGTAGGCCTATAACGAGCCTAATCACAGACATGCAAACAAGAACTTGTTATTGGCAAATTCTGGATAATAGTCTTTTTTTCTCTCTCAGTATTTTCATTATTTTAGTATAAAAATGTTCCTGGTTTGTACAGATTCTAGTTTCCCTGTTGAGACTCATCCAGGAGATAATGGCAGCAGAAATGTTTATATTTAAGTACAGAAAATCCAGACAACTCTTTATTTAACACTATAGGTGGCTAAAGACTCTCCTCATTAAGAGTAGTTTTAAAGACTAGATCAGGCACTCAGCAGCCACTCAACAAAAAGAAACAGAATTCTTAAAATAAACAGCCTTTTCAGCACCCGACAGGTATGTTTGTATAAATCCTGATAAGCTGATAGAAATCAATATTAACACATGTTCCTTTCACTAACCAAGGTGTCTACATGAACATGTCATTTATTGGAATGTCTTCAAGCGTAGTCGAAAGAAATGTCAATTTTACACAGTCGTGTATTTTATCATTAGTTTTATAACATACTTACATTCCAGGCTGTAGCATTTGATGCCACTAAATGTCATCAGTAAGCAGTGTATTTATGAACTAATATTAATAATTTGACTGGCCACAATCCTTAGAGTTCATTTCCAAAATAAGGTGTTAAGAAAAACAGACTGGATATATTTCTCAATATAGGTATTTTTTGTCGTCTTTTTTTTTATTGTGGTTGATACCCTGTAATTAAGCTTATTACAGTCACATGGCAGCCTGCCCACACCATGGCCGAAGAAAAGCATGGGATGTATATCACAGGCAAGAAACAATAAACAGTGATACCGTAAGACAAAATCGGCTAATTTAACGTCATACTTAGGAATTTCTACTTTACTTCAATATGGTGGTAAAACATAAGGAAACCTTGTACAAACTACCTCATGATTGGCGAAACCAGATTGTGTGACCCCTTCATATATCCAAGATCAACAGAGGGACTGAAACCATCAGTCGTACATCTAAGGAGGGCTGACACACTTGACACTTAACCATGATTGATACGTTCATTACAAAATTGAGAAGATAATGTCCAAGTTCATCAATAGCATTATATCTGATTGATTCTCACCTCAGCCACCTCGTCCAGTCTAACCTGCCATTCATAACAGCTCTGATTTAACTCCACCCATTTCTTGCTCAAAAACCGAATCTGTCGCCGTATTTTTCTTATTAAATGTTTGGCATCTTTTTCTGTCGTAATATCATCGTCTGAAAAAAAACAAAGATGTGTGAAAGTGAAATATTAGGTTTTTAGTAGTCCACATGTGATTGGACTGTTATGACTTACTTACGGTTATTTCACTCAAATAAGAGTGTGCCAGACAAATAGGTCAAGGAAATCCGCCTAAACATTACTGGCAACAAACAAAGACAAGACAATCAAACGACACAACAGGTCTGTTTTGTGACATCCCTTAGCTTTGAGAGCACCAGGGCAACATGATTCAATCTCCTGCATTCAGTTAAAAATAGCAACATATGTGACATCTTCTTAAAGATGTACAAATAAACAAATTCAAAGTATCATTGTTTTGCCCAAGCTTGTTTATTTAATAATTTGGTGATTGATTGATTGATTGATTGATAGATCAAATGGTTGATTGAATTATTGTTCTTCCACACAGATCAAGGGTTTTAAAGAAACCACCCATAGTTTTCCCTGACACCAAAACAATATCAAGTTATATGCACAAGACAGAAACAAGACACATGGTGCAATAAATCATAGTATAAAAAGTGACATCCAGATATATTCTTGACATCTATATCTCAGATAACACCAGGGCAACAGGAAGCTTCTTCGATGCAACCACCTGCTAGTGAAGTCACCACAATATCATATTTCATGGTATACAGTGGCAGAGCTAGGTAATATAGTTACAATGCTTGCTCATGGAAATATCAATCCCACCAGATCTTTTCTTGTGAATCAATGGCATAATGACTTTATTCTAGCCAATTAGTTTCTAACCATAGCATCATTATTTAAATAGTACATATTAGGTGAATAAACAAACAAATCCATCCTGGCTTGAAGTCAATAATGCTGACTATGATCATCATGCACAAAAGTATAAATTTCCCTTTAATTTCGGGTGTTACATAAGGTTTGACAGAGGAGGGGAACTTGGATCCAAGCGATACAAGATTGACACGCCTCCTAGGTTTCAAGACCCATTTTGCATAGTCAATTTGGTCTCAGTGCCTTAATGTCTCGTGGTTTGATAGTTTGCTTGTCTCGATATCAGGACCTCCCCAACATCACCTGGGTAAAACATTAGCTATGTAGGAATACATCAAGAGCATAACACCAGACCCGCCCAGGTTCAATTCTTGGAACTTTCCAATACCCACCCAGAGGTGAATTAACACAAGACCCCAACATGAATTATGACAAAGTTATTAACAAAAATGCAAAAAAATGACTTTAATACTTGATATAATGATTTTATAATAAAAAAAATTTTGGAGTTCTTTTTTCTAAAAAGCTCATTTGTGGACATAAGCGTATATATGTTTTAATTAAGCCTTTGATATACCAGTAATACTTTCTCTTACTGAAAAATGTTCTTTCACATGGGTAAATTAGTCCTGTTGTTCAATGTAGTTATGCAAATTTTTAAATCGTGATACTGAATATTGGCTGTGTGCTAGCTGAGACAGGTCATATGTTTGCTTCATCATATGATGGATTATGACCAGTGCATATTATACGGTAACCAAAGCTATAGGAATGTAAAAAAAAAAAAAAATTCAAAGATAACTTTTAAATATTCACCGATATATATCTCTTTTTGTCAACAATTGAGATATAAGGTATTGAAAACTGGTCTCAATTTACATGGATTCATAGTCACTAGCAATCTCAGAATTTCACAGAATCTCCTGGTATCATACATGTACTTGAAAGTCTCTAATACTACAATGTACATAAAGCTTGACTTGGGTGTTTCAGTTTACTAGCCTTGTGAATAATGAGAGAAAATCTACCTGAGTGTTCCCCGCTATCAACACTGTCTGTGCTTAATCGATTATCTTCCCCTTCTTCTCTCAAGTAAAATCTACCGGCTTCAAGGCTTTGTTCCACTAGGGGGCGCTTCAAATCCAACTGATCTCTCAGACGCTGAAGAGTAAAACATACATAATGACAAAAGTGATTTACTCATTATATTTAGTCTAAATGATATGTTAATATAAAGAAGGATATATTTGAGGATGCAAACTGGTCATAAAAATACCTTTTTATATAACTATACAGCGAGAGTTCAATTTTGAAATCTTAAAAAAACCAAACAGTTGGAACAAGACTGACAAATCAGGTACAATACTGTAACAACTGTTTTGAACTTCAATACCTGATTTAAGTATGTAATATTAATTTTGGGTAACAAAATATTGAACAGTTGGGCTAGAAAATTGTTTGTTTTCTGTTTGATATGGGTTTAACATCGCAATTAAGGTTATTTCCCCGAAATGACATTGTGCCAGCCCAATAGGCAAAGGAAACCACCTTTGACACTTTTTTTTTTTGCCACTGGCAACAAACAAAGCAAGACAGGTCAATAATGGGGTGTAAAACAAAGACATCCCAAACATATTTGCCTCATGTTACCCTTAGATCTCAGAGGACCACGACAACATGAAGCTCCCTCCCAACACACCTCCCATAAAGTGTGAGGTGATTTGATACAGTCCTCCAGCTAGCCCTACCCTAAATCCCCTCAAATTTTGTCCATGACAAGTCCTAACTTTTAAGCTTGTTGTGACAATATTACAGCATGCAATCTAACAAATTTATGTTTTCTGACAAATGTTGATGCTTTTTAACTGAAAAATTCCATCTTCTTTTTCTAAGAAACAATTTCCAAGTCTTCCAGAATAGCAATTCCATGGATGAATTTGGCGGTAAGTAAAGAAAGCACTGCCTCTCTTCAACCAAACTGCCATTAGCAAGGTAAAATAATAGCACAGTAAACAAATATACTTTATCAACCTTGGTGAAATAAAGATTTTTTATAAGCGAAATGTTAAAAAATTATAACAATTCGCTTGAAAACCTTACTTATCTCAAACCTGATCAATAATTTAGGATAACTCAGATAAAAGAAAAAATGTGAAAAAAAATAAATAAAAATATTGAAAGCATGCAAAGAAAACAAAAATTTGTATAAAATTTTCTATGTGAAGCTGAATTGGCTACTCAATAATTCTACTGTGATCATAAATTATTCTTCACTAGAGCCATTGATCAAACTGGAGATATAAATTGACAGTGTGGAAAAACTCGACTTATTCTGTCGCCAGCTTTGTAAATTGTGAAAAGAACTTGATTTTTTATCACTGATTTGCACTAATGTTGTCGGAAGGTCAAAAACTACAAGTTGCTTCTTGAAATATTAATGGGAATTTTTTCTACATGATTACGATAACTTCAAATTGGCAGGAGACCAGACGACAGACAGAATAAAGAATGTTTTGACACTCAGTTCTTGAAATATGGCTCGAGGATAATATTTAGTCAATAGCGGCAAATAAATCATTAATGATAATGAAGGATTTAATGTAATTGATTTAACCAGACATGTAAAAAAAATTAAGTTTTTTCCTTTACAGTGTATCTTTTTATTATTTTTTTAAAATGTGGATGATAAATGGTAAGTACTTTAGCCCAAAGTTACTAGCTTTGTTTTTTTATTGTTATATCATAACAGCGGGAGAAAGGGGTGGGGTTGGGGGTGTAGGGGTAAGGCTTATTTTAACTTTATTTGTGGTGCTAAACAGCAGAATATGTACAAAGTATCTAAAACTTTCGTCATTTCTATGAGCGGAGTCAAGAGTACAACAAGGCTATACATCACTCACCTCATTCATGTCACTTTGGCGTTGGACAGAATTAATGTCGCCTCCAACAGGTTTTTGGTGGTGGAGATCTTGCTGTTTACGTAATATCCAGTCGATTAGCTGTTGAAGAGTCTGTAGAAGATGCATCCATTGCTCTGCGTTACTTTCAAGGTGGCTCCTAAACGTCAGATACGGAGACGGAATGAGAATTAATGACTTTAGAGAGTGTTGAATTATAAAAAACCTTAACCACAGCCAGCTCCACAGAGGACAGAGAATTGAATTTTTTATGTTTTAGTAGTTCTTTTTTTCTTTCATTAATTCTTCTGGGATAAATAAATATTTTTTTATACAAGATTTTTTACATTTTTTTGCCACAATAAATGAATAACAATATAAAGCAATTCAAGATACAGACATTTTGTAAAGATTATAAAACTATTCTACTTCATACAAGTTTTGAGCAACATTTAGAAGTGGGGTGACATAAAGTATTAATCTGTGGATAGAAATTATTGTTTTGTGATAGACAATGATGTTTCCTCTATAAATTAAATGTAACCCGATCATCAGATGATACAGGCAGATAATGTGTGGAAAGTCTGCTATTTATGTATATCTTTTCAGTTTACAAAATGGCAGTAAAGTAACCATGACAACAATTTGTTGCTCTTGCTGCAGGGTTCTTATGATGACTTATGATGATAGACCGAACTTTAAAATTTGGAACCACGATTTTGATTGCTTCGTATTTCAAGCAATGCTCAAGCGTATTTCACTTATGTAGCAACAGTGTTTTCCAACAGCCATTGACTAGCACAAGCATAACAATTTCAACATAAAATCTAACATAAAATGTTTGCTTTGTTGGTAGAAGAAATTCTCCCAAAAAGAAGAAAAAATGTATGTGTTTCTGACCATTTTGTGTATTTGTGTTACAGCATAGTACAGAACATGTGTTTGTATTTTGATGGCCTTTTGGTGTATTTAAGTAACATAAATTGAGTGTACATGTATAAAATGCTCTGGTAAGGCACTTTGGCGCACAGCATGCATATTTCTTAGTGCATACCTTATTTCCATAGATTTGCTCTTTAGATTGAGCCACCTTTGATTCATCTCCTTGAGACGACCTTGAAGATGTTGTGAATCGGTGGCCACCATGGTTCTGGAGAGATGACGTCCGCTGTTATTCAAACTCTCAAATGCTGGGAGGTGGGCGTCTACTTCAGCCTGAAGGTCCTGTAACAAACAACATACATTCAAATTAATATTAAATTTAAGTTTTAATCACCCCTAGATTATACATGTAAAAAAATATGGCTGCATTGGTCCTGTCACCCAAACGTTCTGGGATCAATCCAAGGCAAATGGTCTTTCTATGCATTGATGAAAATGTTTATCTCAAAGAATACCTAAAAGCTTTAAACCTTCAAATACTCTTTCAAAAGTTATTTACTGCTTCCATAGCAATACAATATCAAGGGAACCAGCATTTTATAACTGTAACCATACCACTTTAGCCAGAATTGACTCAATAAAATGGATTTTATTTTTATGAAAAAAGATATTAGACTAAATTTTAAGAAAAATGCCAACTTCTAAAAACAAAAAGCTTTGTGAATTTTCCTTTTAGCCCTTTTTTTGTTTTTGTTTTCAAAGATAAATTACATGTAGCTCAAGGGATAATAACAAATTTCAACAAGATGTTTTTGATTGAGAAAATTGTACATGAAGTCCATTAATATGCAGCCTGTTACCACGCAGGTATTTATTTCTGTCATTAGAAAAATGACCACGGTCTGACATGTTGTGAGAATAACCGTTATGCTAACCCCCTGAGGGTTCTAATGGCTTGCAACATTTAAGCTTTCACATTTGTGCAGCTCAAATCACATGAGTGCTTTGCAATGAGACGAATAAAACCCAGGGTGAATTTTCTGAGCAATTACTGTTGAGGTATCCCAACTCGTGACAGAATAATTCCTTGGAGATTTAGGCATGTGTGGAGATTGATGGTGTCATATAAAGCTAATGACAGCAAATCTGTCAACTGATCTCATAACATAGCCAACTCAATTGAACCTCTGCAATTATTGTCATTAGAGTGGTCAAAGATGTGAGCTGTTCAGTATTGCCTCTTCATCTCTAGTCTAACCCCATTCAACCTACACTGACAATTAAATTAAAACAATGTAGTTTGATTTGTCAATGTCATGCACTGATTCGCTTATAGGGCACTGATTCACTTATATGACACTGATTCACTGATATGGGACACTTCCATTGCTATGGCAAAAAACCAAGGTGACAGCTTAGAGAAGAGACCATTTCAACCAGTTTTTAGGGTTTGGGGTGCCTAAACCCTTGAACCTTTCACCCCCTAAATTTGATTTTTTAAGGTTTGTTTGTTTGATTGGTGTTTAACGTCGTACTGATTTTTAAGGAAATATTTCATGCCCCATTATCAGATTTCTGTAAAAAAAAATGTTTTTCAGCTGTTGTAGCTCAAAACATTAGAAACAGAAAATGTGGCAAAACTTGTCTACCTCCTCCCTGACCTATGTTTTGCTGGGACCAATGCCCGACCTTCAACCTGGATCAGCCCCTTGCTAAGAGGTTACACAGAATTCTGCTATCAGGATATATTAATAACGGACAACTAAATTAAAACAGCACATCTGAATGAAAAAATCTATAGGTAAAAGAATAACTCTGTCTTGTTTTTAAACTTTTATTGACCTTTATAAAATATTTATCCTGCATTAATTGTGGATAACTACAAAAAATACATGTAGTACTATCTATGCTGATTCACGGATCCACACTGGTTTTGTCACTTTCTTACGTCAAATGTTCACAAATTAATTTGGGGATTTAATTTTAGTAAATAATTCGTCAATTTAAAACCTCAGTTTTATTTTTTCATTTTTAATGTCTAATTTAAGCAGGTGCTCAGATGTTATTTACTAAATAAACTGACTTCTTTGAGTGGCATTTAGAAGTTGGGGTGATAACATAATAAGTAAGACTTTATGGATTTTCAACTTCTGGGTTTATTCATACGCAACGTTTCAGTGCAGATACTAGCACCGGATTTGGAACCCCTTATTCGTATTGATGCCAGGTTTGGGTCGACGCAAGTGGATGGCTTCAATTAACTGCCTCTAAAAATGCAGTTATATCCAGTTATATGATCACCAGCATACAATGTCTTCTGTCAGGTAGGTTTGAAAGAGGCGAACCAGACTTAACTATGTCAAGCCTCATTTGTTATTTGCCTGAAGCATGTCAATACCTCGTTACCGTTGACTGCACTCTGTAGGCCTACATAGCTTTTTAAAATGACAAACTTCATTGTGCGAGCTTCCTTGACATATCTGTTGATCTCTAGCCAGTAATATTATACAACGGAGCACAAGAGTATATGCCTGCTCCGGAACACTGATCAAAGTGTCTTTCGACTCGTTTCTTGTTTGGATTTCACCTACACTAGTAAGATATGTGTGTGTTAGTGGTTTGATTCTTTAATATAAAAGGACTCGAGAGATGGAGAAATGTAACAGCCTGAAGTTCATAGTGAAACTTGCTACAACAACAACACCAGCTCTGGTGCCTCGTCTAAGTCAACGGAGATGCTTTGAACGAGACATAACACAGAACCAAGGTCACATTTGAGAAGTCACACCGGCTAAAATTGTGGTGCATTTTATTGACAGCACTAAGGCTATCGTTAATTTATTTGAACAACAAAAACGTCAACATTTAAGTCTGTGTATAAACCAGTGTTTCGGACTGTAAGCAGTTCGTAGAAATCTATGTTCAAGGCTAGAGTGAGGAAGGTGCTTGTACAAAAGTTGGAATTCATCCTACATGCTTCCAATGCAGTGAAAGGTGTTAGGATATATATGTAGGTTTACATAAGTCTGTGGTTGGCGCAGTGGCTCTCCGGTTTGCTTCAGTCTAATTCTTGTATAAATTCCAGGAGGCACCCTCAATATATTTCATCCAAAATATTGCTTTGGAATAAAGGATTAAACACGAAAGTTTTACTGCACTGTGTAGAGTAACAGACTTTCATTTAGAATTGTCTCCCCTTGAAAGGCCTCAAATGGATGTATTAATTATGGCAAGGTCAATCTGGGCCTATTCAGACCCATTGTAATTGTGACTGGGCATAGCTCTTCCATGCCCTGTGCTTAAGGGTAGTTGGCTAACAGAATAGCAATGTTGTCTACTAACCGCTGGGAGATAACTAATTTTCAAAGTTATCAAAACACTTTATTGTGATTGTGCTCGTGTTAATTTTCGTAAGAATACACCGCCATCATATACGTGCAATACCCTTAAGATCAACGTTAAACACGAATCTACAACATCGCTATTAGGCGATAAATTGGAGTGGTTTGATAAATATAGGACAAACTCTGGCGGCGACATTGATCCCAATTTTAGAAAATCTTCAGACAACATGAACGAAAACGTATCATTTCTAAATACTGGAAACGTCTTAGAAGACCAGGTCCGCGAAAAGGAACATAACGTAGATGTGGTGAGCATGTCGGAGGTAACCAAAGTCGAATCAAAGGACTAGAACTGTGTGAGTACAAACGACTCAAAAGGCAAAATCAGTAGAACTTTAGACGATATCATAGGTAAGCCTTTTCTTCCCGGCAACAAACCCATGTATTATGGATGAAACTGTGTTGAAAATAAACCCCAAGAAAAATCGGCACTCGAAGGGGACTCGTAAGGGTAGAAAAGCGAAAATATCCCAAAGTGTTACTAATAGCGATGACCTCGAGGAAGGCGAAGTACAAATAGTAAATGTCAAACACTTCGGAAGTTGTAGGATTATGAGAAGTCTGTCTCAATCTAGTGCTCTTCCGAAATCAGAAGACTCAAGCATGGATGTCAAAATTACATCTCCTATAAGGAATGACTATCATATATCGGTTTCAGAAGATTCCAGTAACGATGTCAAAATTAAAGCTTCTATAACGAATGACTATCATATTCCAGTGTCCGAAGATTCAAGCATGGATGTCAAAACTATATCTTCTATAATTGAACCTGCTGTGCAAGCAAAAGGGCATGTTAGCAATAGATGTGTTAAAGCGAATCATATTCCGGTATCAGAAGATTCAAAGGAGGACGTATGTGGTATCTTAAGCACAAGGAAAACGGCTATTCTTCCGAAATCAGAAGAGTCTGACATAGATCTTCTTTATTCCTATTATACAAGCCTTAGTCCTGAAGGACTTGAAGAACCATTATTCAAAGAGATCAAATCAAAACCCTGGATTGAGGTGACCAAGTTAGAAGGAATTATACCAGGTGATCGAGTAAAGATAGAGGTAAGTATTAAACCCCAAAGTTATTCCAAATGATTTTATTGAATCCATTTTAAATTAATTCATATCAATTCATGTTCTAATACGTGTTCGTAATTATAGCCCGTGCTTGCTGGAAAAAGTATAACTTTGAAATGAACTTAGCTTCCATAACGTAGGGTATTTAAATCATTTTTTTATTCAAATTTAACGCTATATTTTTTATTCTCTGTGGCTGCGAGATCCACCTCCAATGCAGGACCCTGCAACGAAAACGAAGAAGTTATGAATTTTAAAATAATTGTACTTTCAACTAAAGCTTCAATTAGATATTGCCCTTATATTACCGAGGCAAGGCTGGCAAGGCGATCGTAGTATGGAGCCGCTCTGCTATATCCACCACCAACGAAACAACCAAAAACTCCCATACATGCAATATTATTCAAGGCTATATGCCCAAGTAGTCGCCATATTAGATAGTGACGTCATTTCTGAGTTTGGCGAAGGGAATATCAGGCTTTTATTACAAAACGAGGTATTTCCCTCTCGTACAGAAATATAAGAAGTATAGCACCACGTAATTTATGTATTTCAATGGACAAGTGTTTTGTCTTTACGTTCTATTGATTTGTTGGACTACTGTTTATTTTGTACAACAATAGGTTAAGGTGACAATTGTCCAAGGTCATGTGTTAGTGTAAATTGTATATTTATGTTTAATTAAGAAAGCATTAACATGACGAATTTACGCCTAAATGGCGGAAAATCGCCTTTTTTTTTTTTTGCTTTCAGAAAGCTCACAAGTGGGTTGTTTACATGTTGAATTTACGCGATAAAGAAAATGAAACTCTTTTCTCTTTCGAAGTGATAGCTTAAGCCTGAAATTCCCAACAGTAACACTAAAAAATCAGTGGACCATATTAAAACACTTGAACAATGGATATCATAACTAAGCTGGGGATATTCATGCAAGGTTTTTCATACAAGAGGGAAATCATTCGCTGGTATTGAACACCCGAAATTCGCTCCACCCAGCACTGGAGTGACGTCACTTTCCAAAATGGTTTCTATAAGTACATAGCCCTATACAAGAAATTATACTGTATGTATTCAGTACTGTTCAGAAAGGTATACTTCTTTCCAGAGACATCTATTTAGGCTTTACTCCACCAATCAGATCGGAGCTTAAATTAGCTAGGTAAGCGGCGACATACACCCACTACCAGATGTCATTATGTTGACATCATCGCAGGTTTGTTTTTAGACAGTGCCGACATAAGTGTTGCAAAAGCTGCTTTCCGACTGATTGTTTGCTTCTACAACAGTCCAATGAGATTTTAACGACGTTTTCGTTTCCAATTGTGGCAATGGTGAACAGGCGCTAGGCTGGTCTTTCTTATCCTTGTCTTGTAAATACGTCTGAAAGCATAAAAAAAAAACACTTTATGTATAACAATTCCGTTAATAACGGCGACATTTGAACTCCAGACAATCAAAGATAAAATGTATTCTACATTGTTTTAAATTTCAGGACGTGTCTGTAACTGCGACATTTTATCCTTGTGTAACATGACGTCTTATGAATTAAATATTAATAAACACGGCGTTAAACTCCAGTCAATCAAAGATAAAATGAATTCTATATTGTTTTAAATTTCAGGATGTGTCTGTAACAGGGCATTCACAGACAAAGTCTGACATAGAACTCATGGTACAGGAATATAAAAATGTTCCGGTATGCCTAGAACAAAAGTCAAAGGGAGATAATCTGTGCGGACAAAACTACAAACCTGGTGAAACCGATTTGTATCCAGATCTTCATACGCCTCGTCTTATATTACGAAAGCGAAAGAGTTCAGTGCAGGGTGAAACTGAAATACCAGTCACCTGGGAATCAGTCGTCAAACTTGAATGCTCTACCAGTTCGACTCCTTTGAACATTGTAAAACGAAAACGACATAATTCTCCTGAGAAAATGCCAGGTGTTCGTGAAAACGTCCAGTCCGGTAATAGCATGGTTACGTCTTCCGGGCATACTGGAAGCTATATTGAAAGTAAAATGGGAAATTTACAAGAATACGCCTTTCTTGGTAGCGTGAAAAAAGAGAAGTCGATTTCCTATGGAATAAAGCAGGATGGGCAGGACAGTAATAAATCCTGTAAAAGTATGATTAGCCAGCCCGCGCTAATTGGAGGTTTGGTTAATAATTCCGATTATACAGCTCCTGTACGTCCTTCTAATACAGGTAATACATCTCCGACTACTGAGAGAAAAATTAAAATCCCAAAACACAAGAGGCGCAACTCTTCGAAATCGGTTGCAAAAGCAGCAGTGATATCCTCGAACCCTGCTTTGGAGACCGCTTCAAATGAGCATGGTATCCCCAGTGAATCTAGCACAGAAAAGGGGCGCATCTCTTTGTCTTCAGGAGTAAGGCCAGGTGTTGTGTCTCCTGACAGTTCTTTGGAAAATAAAACTGATAATAGTTGCTCGCGAAACAAAATAGCGCACGTTGAAAGTATAACTGGAATAACAGCACCAAAAGTGACAAAAGTGGATGATCCTGACAGTGGTGCGAAAAACGTTCTTATACACGGTATAGGCAAAACAAAGGAAAGTTGTTCTCGTCCAAAAAGGAAATCTGCTATGAGAGCAATTGAGAAAGTTCAAGAATTAGTCAGCGACGAAGACGATTATATTACATGTAAAACAGACGAAGACTCGGACTACGAAGGTTCGGGTATATCATCTTCGGATGAAGACGTAGAAGAAGGATTGGAAGACGTTGATGATATGACTATTAATGGGAATACTAAAGACCGTTCCTTTCCTTATAAATCTAAAGACCGTTCCTTTCCTTATAAATCTAAAGGCCGTTCCTTTCCTCGTAAATCACCAAGTGTTCAAGCAGATTTTAGTAAAACTGCGGCGAAAAAGAAAATAGACAAACGTCCAGTAGGTATGAATGCGGACGAGGATGCGATACAGAACAAGGTTAGTTTCAGTTTCAGTTTCAATTTTTTTTTAATCACAGGAATATTTTTAGTCGTTAAAGTTAACCTGTAGCAATTCCAATAATAACCAAATGCGTATCTAATTTTCCCGTTCTTGCTCATAAATGTATTTGATTTACAGTGGTTTGGTCGTCTACGCAGTAGGTCCCATACATATTACAAATCTTTTTGGCGGATAACAAAACAAAAAAGTTACTGTTTATGACCCCTACTGCTTTACATTTAGCTAAAGTTCAAAAGTGCAAAAACTGTTTATTTTTTTAACATTTTTTTTTTTAATTTAGAAAGACAAAGCTTCATGGTACTGTTCCATATGTGACAGACACTTCTTAAGAGAGGGAGCCTTGTTAAGGCATAATTTCTTGGTACACAGAAAATTACAGGTAAGTTGTAAATGGAGTTACTCTGTCAATCAAGGGAGATAAACCCGTTACTCTTTTTTACAGAACACACCAGATATGCCAGTTAATAAAAATTGCATGTTGTGACGTTTCAATACTGACATTATTGTAACGATATTGCCTATTCATGAGCTACGCCGCTCTCCACTGTTTGGAGACACATTTGAGTTCTGTTCCCATGCCGATTTGCTGTACTCGCGCTTACATGTAGATGCCCGTCGTGGCTTACAAATACAGTGTTTATGTTTCTTATCCACAAGTTCCTAATTTGTTCATAGTTAACTACCAGTTCCTTTGTAAATTAGCTATCTGGGTCTCCAAGTTATCAAACATATAACGAAACAGTTATGACGTTACGACAACAGAGTGACGTCCTGTGAAATGACGTTGCCACTTTATGTAACCTGCCTATACTTTGGTTTATACAAAAGTTTATTAGAATGGGATTCAAATTAAGCAAATTGATTATGTTTGTCTCGGTATACTTTAAGTTTGTGTGTTGTTGGTTTTCGGGAATATATATAAAACTGAACTTCATATGGTTTACTTGTTCATTTGCAATATTCCCTATACCGCCTATATGTTAAATATCGTTGATTGGCCCTCCCTTGCCTTTAACAGATCACGTTATTTCTCAAAGTTACGTCACTCTGTAGTCGTAACGTCATAACCGGAAAACCCTGTTTTAGTCAGTGGCAAAGGCGGCCTTGGCAGTTATATGAGTGACAGACTTATCTCCCCTTTTATCTATCTGCAAAAATCATTGCTCGTAGAGGTTAGGGAAGGGGGGAGGGGGTTGATTTCTTATCCCTGATGACAATTTCTGAATGTAAACATGATTGTATACAGTTGCCTTGAATATGTTTGTTTGTTTGTTCGTTTGATTGGGATTTAACGGATTCAATGGTATTTTCATTTAAATGACAACGGATTGTCCACTTCTCATTGCACATAGCCTGATAAAGGTGGAAAACCTAGTAAAAACCTCCCCCGCCACGGCCGGAGCCACAACGTGTGACTGATAGGCGACATGCGGACTCGGTCCGGTGAATGGTAAATCGAAGCAGATTCAGTTTAGGAAACTCACTCGCAACCACTAAGCTACGTCCGCAGGCTTACAGCAGAGACCAGACAGGACAATCACAGGACGCAATACAAAGACACCATACAAACAGATCGGCTTCATGTTGATCCTTAACTCCGCGAGCACCAGGGCAACACGAAGCTCCCTCTCCACCACCCACTATTTGAAAAGGGACAAAGAACTGGTAAATTGGACTAAATCCGAACGGGCACAAGTGAAAGGAATTTTAAAACTAGAAGCAAAAATAAACGGTGATCCACAGCAACGGTGTGGTCTATATGGGATTGATTTGTTTGTTTTTATGCTTTTTTTTTTATTTGTTTGTACTTTGTTCTTTTGGTCTTTGGTTACAGGGGGATGTAAAGCTCAAAAAGTGCAACATATGTGCCAGGCAATTTCTAGGCGAGGAAAAGCTGAAATTTCATCAACGTATCATACATCTAAAGGTACTGTCCAATGTTTACAGTTGAGGTTTAATATTCCACTGATACTCAAAGTGAAAACAAATTCCCCAAATTTGTGATTTCGCTGGTGTGTGTGTAGTTCTGTTTTTTTGTGTGTGTTTTGTGTTTTATTTTTTGCTACATTGACATCGTATAAGTGAAATCACCTTTACTACGGCGCCAAACACCATTCAACCAATAATAGACGGAACATTTTATCACCCAAAAGGATGTATGGTATAAAGAAAAAGAAAAATAAATTATTTAAATTTTGTTTGGCATAAAATTTTGACTTTTAAATTATGACGGATTTCAAACTTTGCTTTACTTGAATATGGTAGAGTCTGGACAGAGTGCGCGTTAACCAACCACGTGACTTCTGTATCCACCGCTGTGTGACTCAGTCACATACATCATGGACGACTTAATGCCGGGAAAAGCAGATCGAAAAAGGATCAATAAACCGATACGCTAACCACTGAACCAGTATATCTCTTAAGTATATTTAAACTTCAAAATATCACTAGAGACCAAATTTTGGTATATTCATTTTATTTTTCAGAAATTCGCATGACATAGTACCGGTGCGATGTATGGTTGCACCAATTTCGTTTAAAATGCACAATATTGAGGAAAATAATATAATAAATATTATTTTTATTTTATTTCCAGATGCGGAAAAGAGAGAATTATCCTTGTGATATTTGCAAGCACAATTTCCGTATGAAAGGCACCATGCTGTGGCATAAGAGAATTGTACAT
>JARFOD010025753.1:0-10797 GCA_031763545.1 Mopalia muscosa
CCCAAAAAAACCCCCCCCCCCCCCCCCCCCCCCCCAAAAAAAAAAAAACACACTCGGAAAGATAGTTTTGGGTTACAATTGACATAAATGGCATACTTAACAAGTAAACATTTTGTTCTCTTGATAATCGTCATATTATACACGGAGTGCATCTCCGAAGAAAGAGAGCAATATTTCGGCTTTGCCAGTATCTCGAAGGCCTATTAGACGCCAACACCAGATAAAATCGGTAATAGCGGACTAGAGATAGACCTTCAACATAAAATTACTCCAGTTAACAACAGATTACATTTAACAGAGCTTTGAGCATATACCTTCTATGGGCGATTGGAAAATGGCTGTGGGTACAAGGGTAAATCGTCAATATACCGTCTATAGGCGGTTGGAAAATGGTTGTGAGTACAAGGGTAAAATGGCAATATACCGTCTATGGGCGGTTGGAAAATGACTGTGGGCACAAGGGCAAATTGTCAATATACCGTCTATGGGCGATTGGCAAATGGCTGTGGGTACAAGGGCAAATTGTCAATATACCGTATATGGGCGATTGGCAAATGGCTGTGTGTACAAGGGCAAATGGTCAATATACCTTCTATGGGTGGTTGGAAAATGGGTTTGGGTACAAGGGTATATCGTCAATATACCTCCTATGGACGGTTGGATAAATTTTCCCTTCGCTTTCCCAGCTAAGGAACAACAGGAATATGGGCTGTTGATGAGTGGCTTATGCGTCTCAAAATTGGCAGTTTTCAACGACGTCGAATGAACTTTCCTCCATCCTTTTAGCAGGCTATCCGCCATTTAAGTGAAATGTTACAGATGTCACAATCATACGGTGGCGGCGGCTTAACCTTCTTTACAGATTTGTCACCGAAATTACGTGAGAATTAATACTAGGAATTATGTAATCGATGTAAAATTAACGGGATCAAATCGGAGGTACATATCATTGACCTGCAATATGGTAGAGCGAAAACTGAGTACACTCCAGAAAGTCCGTTTGTTACTTGTATACCAGGCCACACACTTTCCGCGCGAATCGAACCGGCGACGTTTAGGCGGACAGCCGGAAGCTGTTACAACAACAACATTAAAAGGCTGATAAATTGTAGTAAACAAACAGTTGTACCTAAGGTGTTTGGTAACATTGTCAAACATTGTGAACAGTCAGTTTTTATCCGACTTTAGAACAGAACAATCAAATTAACTTGCAAACACTTTATAAGGATGAGGACATAAATCGTTCTCGTTTGCATTATGGGCAGATTGCAATCTTGACATTATTTCTGAGGAATTCTTGCTGAATGGAAAACTACATTGTCGATATGACTGCAAATCTTTCATTTCATAACAGGAACACAGAGCACTTAATTTCGCCTATACTAGTGCTTGGCGTCGACAGAACCGTCAATAGATAAATTTCGAACATAATTATATAATTATTTATTGCACCTGTGTTTTGTAATACAACGAGTTCCTTGTCGTTTCTGTGCACTTTTTGTGTATCCAGCTAAAAATATCATTTCTGGTTCTTGAGGAAGATGCGCGAGTCATATTAAATTTACATACTTTCCGAAATCCAAATATCCTTGTACGCTGGATGTATGTAATCCTGATCATTTCTGTTTTCCCCAACTTCCTTATTATAATAGTGATTCATAATGTGTACAATTGTAGCCTGGAGTGACTCTAGATCAAATATAACGATGCAAGAATATAAATTTGTGCTCGGTTTCGAAACTATGTTGCATGGCAAAATCGTTAATATATAACGTTTTTGTCCAGTATTAGGAGTTCTAAACTTTTAAAATTGGTTTGTATCAGTTTGAAACTCATGTTAATGACTGACGTAACATGGGACCCTATAGATCATACAGAAAACTTCCCAGTTGACACAAACCTTGGCATTTAATGCTATTTGTATCATAGAAAGTGAATATCAACAGTATTTTTCCTGTTGTGGGATAACAGTTTATTAACTTGAGCATATTCTAGTTAAACGCATTTGGCGGGTTAAACTCCGTTCTAGAATGGAATCTTCGACTCACTGAGTCAAAGCATCGTACCACCAGCAGTAAAGACAGGGTATTTGTATTGTCGATTTGACGAGCATCTAAAGCCGGTGAATTGGTGCCTTATTCTGAGGGTCGTGGTTCGATTCCAGTACGTGTTTTAACCTGCCTACTCTTTAGCAGTCTCTTGTCTTGTTATTATTGAAACGTTATTCTTGACAGATTTGTACTAAACTACCCTTACACACAGAGACTTTTAGAATGTGCTGATTCTAAATTTAAGCAATTGAATAGTAATTCCCTTTGCTACGCTTTTTATCTCTTGACAGACACACATCAAGAAGACCGGGTGCCCGAGGGGTCTAGGTGGCCGGCATTTACTGCTGGCGATTCGAGGCCTAACTCTGAGGTTCGTGGGTTCAATTCCCGGACAATTTTGAACGTGCCAAATTATCTAAACTAGAATCTGTTCAAACTAAGAAAGTGTTATTCCAAAATAACGACAATACTTTTAATCTACTTTCGGTGGAAATCCTTAACAAGGATCTACAACCAGCCCAATAAATGTTGTCAAACGGATCCTGTATTGACCTCTGTATACGCAATGGTTTTAAAAGGACTCCTTATAGAACTCTTAGTTTTAATCAAACTTAGATTATAAAAAAAAAGGTTATAACATTCAACGACAAGCTGGGTTCACATGAACGGTGTATGCTTAATAAAAAGTTTTAAACACACATATCAAAATTCTTTTAAAAACTTATTCGTAATGAGTATTATAAAAATTTGTTTGACCAAAGAAAAAGAGGTTTATAGAGTTATTTAAAGTTATTTTATTATAACTTTTGAATGCCACACATTACGATGCGATATTTACTTACCTTGATGTCTTTCGAAATAAAAGTCTACTATAGCCGATAGAGGAACGACACAAACGTATGGTTTCCAGTGTATAAGAATGATAACACAAGGCGTGTGCAGTAAACTCGCTCATCAAAATGTAAATATTAAACGGGCAGATGTGTTATCTGTGTTTTATACGCTACACCCTGACATGCCTTAATTTGAATTACATGAAATTCGTGTGTGAATAATTAACAGTATATTAGACAAGCCTATAGCCATTCCCATATGGCTGAAAAAATATATATAGGTACCTTCTTGTTATACTATGACACGATCGAACGACTTTGTGGAATAATAAAACAAAATTACATACAAATATAAACTAATGACAATCAGTTTTAACATTATCGCACTTTTTTTCTAAATTTACCAAAGGTGATCATTAATTTAATGGTTTTAGTGTGCTTTGCTGAATACAGCTAGCTATACCATTAACGCACGGTAAGTATTTGGCAGGCTATCGCCATAAGGTCACTACGTTCCGTATTACACATCAAGCAAACACATCCTCCGCAATATCGAACGTTAATCTGTAATAACCTATCTTTACCACATGTATATTTTGATATAAAGTTGATATTAAAACGGATGAATATGTATCAGGTTTACCCAACTTCTATTTCAATTACCCCTGTATTCCACTGAAAACAATAGACGTAGATTAACATCATTAAAATATGTTTTATAAATATGTAATTTATGTATTAAAATAGGTCTACGAAAAACTAGTCTATATGGGTCAACGTTTTAAGTCAGTTATTACGTAATGAGAAAATGGGTTGTGCGGAACTTTCCTCAGAATTAAAGGACAATATTATTTGTTTGATTTATTCGATTGGGGATTAACTTTGTGCTCGAGGGTATTTCACTGATATGACGGAATGTCCACTTTCACAGCTCTTGAAAGACGATGGAAAATATGGAGGAAACTCAAAAATAAACAAACTCCGCTATTTCCTGACCCACATCGAGTGACTCACTCATTTACCTAATGGTCGACAGACCGACTATTGCAACATAAGACGACATGTTCCAGCAAATTATTCCTGTTTATTTTTGCGCTTTATGATTTTCTTGCTGGGCAAGCCGTTCTATCACCTCTGTCTTCGTTTGACATGCATGTAATTCTTTTTCACATATGTGAATAGAATTTCCCCACATCATATGTGAAAAAGAATTCAAAATTGTAAACAAGAATTTCACATCAGCGAAATACATCATTCAATTTACTATTGGTGAAAAGGATTTCACTGCTGTGAAAAAAGTTCAACATGTGTGAAAAAATTTCGGCATATGAAAAAAACCCTTTTACTTAATATATGAGAAAATATATTTCAATTAAAAGGCGACTGGAACTATTTTTTATATATTCGAAATTAAAGCGTCCAAGCTAGCAATGACAGAGTTCTCCCTTACAACCTCTATTTGTGTTCCATTAAGCTGACCAATCACTGTACATAAACATATAAGGTTCCAGTTGTCAACACGCAGGAGGTACTACTCATCATCATCGTAGGCCGTACGATTCAAATACGCGTTTCTCGTGCATGTTTCGCGGCGAGAATGTCTAAGAATCATCCGTTATTTTAAAGACTGGAGCTAATGTTCGGGCATATATCCTCTGAGAGATGGGGGAGAGATATCTAAGGGAGGATCTGTACTTCGGATGCAGATCAGGGTGGGAGGGGGAAGGGGACGGGGAGGGTGAATAAACAATGTAATAATTTGCTGACCATATGACCAATATTTTCGTCAATGTTGTTACTTATAATAAATACACGTTGAAATTAAATAAATTGGAAAGAATTTTAAAATAAATAACTCAGCAAAAGACAAAACACTACATGGCCAATATACAACTACAAATATGTGTACATTTACAAAGTAGATAATAAAGTTTGCGAATTTAGGAATATGTTAAATGTGTTGTTGGTGTAGGCTATACTTTTGTATAGGAAAGGCGGCGGGGACACAAGAGTTCAGAGCAGCAAATATTCGTCACGAAATATTTTATATTTGACTATTTTTGTAAGGCAAGTGTTTTCGAAAATAACTAAATTACAGCGAAAACCAATTAATGTCTTCATGAGAAAATTATATAATTTGTTAAAATCAGAAAAAAAACACCTATTTTTGCTATATTTACTATACAACAAAGTGCTAATTTTACGCGCAGAAAAAAAGCTTATATAAAAAGGTTAAAGTCGTGACCAATCTCGGGAGCTGGTTGTTGTCCTTTCCGTTTTACTCTCATAATTGTTTAGGCCCACGACCGTGTCTTAAAGGTTGCGAGTGCACTTCTTAAACTGAACCTGTTTCGATTTGCGTTCACGGGATCGAGTCCTCCTGTCGACCATCGGGTATATTGGCTAGTCACATGTTGTGGCCCCTGCAATCACGGGGGGGTGGTTTTTACGAGTTTCCTCCCGATTATCCACCGTAATAAGTCTGTGTACAGTGTGAAGTGGACAATCCGTCGTCATATAAGTGAAATACCCTTAAGTATGACGTTAAACACCAATCAAACAAACAAATAAACACACATTCTCTTGGCATATTATAACAAAGACAGAGCACAACACGATTCAAAATTAAACCTCTCTAAGAAGAGGTACGATGTTTGATTTTTTTTGTTCTATAACATTGTTAATAATTTATCTTCTTATTAGGACTTATTATCTCCTAATAAGGACTTATTATCTCCTTATTAAGACTTATTATCTCTTAAATAGGACTTATTATCTCCTAATTAAGACTTATCTCCTAATTATGACTTATTATCTCCTAATTAGGAGATAATCTGACAGCAATTTTTTCACAACGTGGCCCCTCTATGCTGCCGTACTTTCGAACCCCAATTCATGGCAAAATAATGAATTAAGCCAATCGATAGCTTAGGTGTTGAAACTATCGCCCTATCAAAATGAGTCCTGTCCGCGGTCGTACTTGAGAGGTTCTCTTGTGGGTCTAATAATCCTACTTCCCTGCACCACTCACAGCTTCCTGTACGTCTATCCACCATAAGATACGATGGGGCTCCGACAAGCTTGGGGAGTGGTTCTTACGAGGTTACCTCCCGTTTTTTTCAACCATATATCATGAAGAAACAGGTGTAAAGACTTCCCCACATAAACAAATAATGATAAAGATAAAGATAAAGATATTTCGATGATATCACTTTCTTAACCCATACGAATTCGGATGCTTCCTACATTCCCTATACGAATATTGAGTAACTAATAAAGAAATCGCATATCAATTTAATTTCGTTCTTGACATTATTAAAGGCATTTTTATGTTAAATTACAACATCTTCTGAAAAAATGGCAATGCTTGTAATAAATTCCATAACTTCTTTGAGAGGCGTTTAGATTTATTTAATTATTTAATCTTCTAAATAAACCACTTGTCTGGTTAAAGACTCTTAGACCAATCGATCATAGGTTGATGAAAACGAAAAAAATATGTCCAAGGGACAAAAACAATAAATATTTAATGGTTATGTTTATGTGATAATTACTATGGAATACGCCACCGTCTTATAAATAAAATACCTTGGATTCGGCGTAAAACACCAATCAATCTACCAGCTAATCAATCAACCAACCAATCAATCGATCGATCGATCAATCAATCAATCAATCAATCAATCAATCAATCAATCAATCAATCAGTCAACCAATCAGCCAATCAATCAATCAATCAATCAACCAATCAATCAATGAATTCAACAATATTCTCCCATCTTGTGCTGAATTAATATTGTATACACCACCGTCATCTATTATTGCAAAATATCTTCGATGCAGTGTGAAACACCAATCCACCTACCAGCCAGCCAATCAATCAATCAATCAATCAATCAATTCTCTCATTTTGCTCTTAATTAATATTGTACACACCACTGTCATATATTAAAGCAAAATATCTTCGATGCAGCGTGAAACACCAATCCACCTATCAGCCAATAAATCAATCAATCAATCAATCAATCAATACATCAATTAATCAATAACTTATTTCATTTTGCGCTGAATTGTTATTGGATACACCACTGTCATATATTAAAGTACAAGACTCTGGATGCAGCGTTAAACACCAATTAACCTGCCCAACAATCAATCGACCAATCAATCAATCAATCAATCAATTCAGCAATATTATCTCAACTAGTGCTGAATTATTATTGGATACACCACCGTCTTATAAATAAAATACCTTAGATAAGGCGTTAAAGACCAATCAGCCAATATATCAATCAACCAATCAGCCAATATATCAATCAACCAACCAATCAGCCAATCAATGAATCAATCAATGAATCAATCAATGAATCAATGAATCAATCAATGAATCAATCAATCAATGAATCAATCAATACATGAATCAACCAATAAATGAGCCAGCCAGCCGCCGATTGAATCTATTTTTCAAATAACCCTTTTTGCTGAAAGAATGAAAATGTTGACATTTGTTTGTGTCCATTTTATACTGTTTTATACAGACTCGAGTTTGTTTCGATTATTGAGTTAGAATACCGTGGGTTATCCATGGTTTTAGCATTGTGGTTTTCCATAATCTCTACAGAGAAAAACTCGTTAGATACAAAACACAGCAACTCTTATGCTTTAGAATGAAGTGGTGACGTGTGATGAGCGAAAATTTTTTAAAATTGCAAGACGGGGAAATGATCTAGTCTTTAAAAACGATACAAGACTCGTATGAAAACTCGATGCTGCAAAAGAGGAAAAAATTAACAGAACATTTCTTTAATAAAGCTAAAAACGGATTACTGGAGAAAAAAATTAGTAGATATAGTTTGCTTCCGAGGCCAGGGCTATTAAAAAAAAATGGAATATCATAAATAGGTTAAAATTCCCCATTCAAACCGTAACGAAGTTTCTAGGTAAATCTTTATAATGGTATATAAGTGGACAGTTTAATTTTATGTAAAAAAATTAAATTGGAATATACAGGTTCGGGTATAGGACAATATAAGCCATGCTGTTAATTGGTTAAATTTAAAATTATACGTGTTGAAGACAGATGTTATTGACTTTTAGTATTGGAATAAACAGTTGATTTGCATGATTTGGGATTTAACATTGTATATTCATGACTATTTCACATATTTGGCGAAGAATTCTGCCCGACTTGAAGGCACTGGAAACCTTGGAGGAAATCATGTAAACTCCACCGGAAGCACGTCGAGGAGACTCGAATCGAGGGAGGATACATAGGCCGACACGCTATCCACTAAACGATGACCGCAGGCCTTATAACAGATAAACGCCTTCTATATACGTACTTAATGTATGAGGAATGGTTACCTAAGTCAATCTTTAATCATAGAATCACTTTTGTAATTTAACATTTATTAGCTACGTTTCAGGAGTTTCCCTAACTGTAAGATAAAGGCGATTAAATGCAAAAATTGTGCGAATATACTTGACTAAATACAATTTGTATGGCCTGACTTGGATTCAAACCATCTCGAATTATTCCTTTAAGACTTGTCGGTTAGATTGATACATATAAAACCATTCGGACGTCCAGATTCACTTTAAATAAATCATTTATCAACAGTATGCCCTTACGTTACTAAACATAATAAATGGATACTTTAGGAACAGGGTACCAGATTACATCTGTTTGCCACTGGATCCTTACGCGCAGGATGTATCACAATCCGCATAACCGTGCATGTATGTATGGCAATATAATTTTATTTGCACGGGAGTGTATGTATTATGTATTGAACCCGTCGGTAGGAGTCTTTTTAAAGGTAGACAATAGGCCATAGCAATTGAATATAATTTGTGATTTAGAGACAGACTTATTTCAAAAGTTTTCATACACCACAAGGTCGTAATATAAACTCTCGGTTTTCCAGCGTAACGAAGCATGAGACTGGCATGGCAACACTCACTACCGGATGTTTTTAAGTGGAATTAAAGAATGAATATTTTTTTAAGTTTCGTTTCTCCATTGTCAAATATTAAAGGAAATCTTCCGTGGGACACTACGACAGCTGACGATTTACAACGTATCCAATTGTAATGAGAGGAAGCTATTCAAAATCTGTTTCGCAAAAATATTCGCTTTGAAAGAAACGCCTGAACGACAGTATTCTTGTGGACTACATGTCGGATTTGAAGTGAAAAGACAAGAACATGTATTGAAAGTTTTCTTCCAGTATTGATAGTCTCTTCGAAAAACAAACTTTGCTATAACACTACGAAAGTTCACCATATTAGGGCTTTGAAGTGTAGTAACAGGAGGACAAGTTATACAAATTTTCTTACCCCCCTGATACTCTCTTCGAAAAGGAAGCCTTCTCTACAACGATACGAACGCTTGCGCTTTTAGAGAAAACAAGGCAATATTTGTCCGACAGTACGACAATACTCTCTCTTCAGGGATTGGAAACGCAGCTGATAATTTTTGCTTTAACCTTCTTTTCTGTCACGGTATTTATTATTGCATTTCTTCGTCGACAGTTTCAAATAGGAAAATCTGAGACTTTGTTCGAAATGTACAACAGTCGACCTGCTAAAGGCTCCCACAAGAGGTGTTTGACTTGGTTTTTTTCATGTTTCATATTCTTAAAAATCCTCCCCTGCAACCACTCAACCTCTGAAAGTGTGTTGTGTTGAATGCGAGACGGACCAAGAGTCGAGTAACCTTGTACATATGGTCATTGCAAATCGATGTAAGAGTCCAATTTGTACACAAAAACTTCTTCCAGGAAAGCAGCTATATTCTACACCTTATTGAAGTCTAATGATTGATTCTTGTGAGAAACCTCTCAGTGATGGTAATTTAAGAGAAATTATGTGCTTTTAGACGAATGCAAAGGTGTGTGGCGGGTTTAATATAAATGTGAAAATAAACAATTTAATTGAGAGGTTATTCAGTTTTATTTTATTGTGTAAATACAGTTTTATTTGTGCCTGGCAACAACACCAATTTAACATCTACAAAGAAATAACAGGTGTGCTGGGGATAACTGATTGTAAATAAATACCACTGGATCTTTCGCGAATGACCTGTAAATGTTAGTTTAGTAGAATACCAATCAAATGTAAAAAAAATATCATCAATATTGCTAATCTGAAGTGCCAAAAATAGTCATATTGCTATATAGAAATACTCTACAGGCTGACCGAGACGTTATACACGAAACGTTCATAAAAATTTCTAACAGCAAATATTATCATAACCTTAGCAATCTTTTAAAAATCCGCTCGGTATCGGATGGAGCGTTCAAACAATGTAGCTGTAAAACTTTCTTATAGGTAACTTACAAATGGTTTATGTTATTTAATCACTGTACTTGGCAAACAAAATCAGGCAGTCTTCTGGTTGGAATATTCAGACTATTTGTCATCTCGTCTTACCTGAAATGGAAGGCAAATGGTATTCATGCCCTATGCACTACATTAAAATTTATACGTTTGTTTACCCTTACTTGCACGTTATAAATATAGTATGCTGTTCATAACGATTTTATATGATCTAAAATGGCAATGGTATGCTAAAGTCCGGCTCAAACATCTGAGTGGTTGCGACTAAAAGCGTCTGGCAGCTTCTCAGGTCATCTGTTTTACACCAACCGACCATCCTGCTTCCAGGAGCTAACATCGTACATGTATAAAACGCAGTAAATGAAGTAACTCCCAGAAAGTTCTACTAAACCGAACGTTTGATTTGTTAGTTTCATTACTGCTTAACAGCGTACTTAAGGTTGTTTCACTCATACGAATGAAGGTCACTGCCATGGATAGTTACTTTATATAAATAATATAATTATTAACATATCCAGCTGAAGGTGGTCTAATAATAACCATTAATCGCTACTAAATTTCCCGGTGTCTAC
>JARFOD010025764.1:0-10797 GCA_031763545.1 Mopalia muscosa
TTGATAACTTATGCTAACACCTGTAGTTAAGCGCTGAGCAAAAGGGAAATTACTTCCAAGTTAATTGTTGTATGTGGCCACATTCCTCCAGTTACAGACATAAAAAAAAACTTTATTTAAGCCTAGGCTATAGGTTTGTTTGTAAACAAAAAGTTTTTTAATAGATAATGGAGGGAGCGGATTTGCTAAGTTTGTGAAAATATAAAGGCGTCAAGATTTTGTATGGTACTAAACATTTACATCACAACTTATCAGCACTATGAAATCACCCTACATCATTGTGTGTGTGTTTTTTGTACCGTATCCTTAATGTATAAATAGCTGCCTTAGTTCATACTCTTTAGCCGATGAAATGTTAGTATACAGCCCTTATACAGTTGGATAAATTAAGTAACACCCGGTTCATTGTTTTCAAGATTGACGTAAGCGCTCTTGTTAGTTACGATTTGCGCATGCACGGAGGACTTTAATAGAGGCCTTAAATGTATCAACGTCTACATCGCACCATAGAGGATTAAGTTGCAGAGTGCACTATTGATTTACCACACCCAGGGCGTTTACTTCGATAAGTTATGGCTCATTAAAAATAAATTAGGATACGATTTATGTTATTCTTATGTCAAATACTATACATCAGTGTCGATCTGCTGCCAAGATGTCTGATTTATTCCAGTTTGATGACCTCGGCCATTTATTTCACATTATAAATTATCCACAACGAAGACGTATGATTTACATGCTTGTAGGACTTAACATGTGTTACCTACAGTCCACACGTACCTGTTAGCCACCTGGCTTGTCCTAATATACACTCGTACCATTGTAAGTAATCACTATGGCCATAACTTTGCAATTAACATAATGAAGAAAAAAACCAAAGGGTGAAATCTTACCAAAATAACCCAATATTAATACACACATGGGTTTGTTTTATACAAGAACATTTTTTTTTCGTATGCACACGATAAAAGGGATTGTAGTGGTATGTATAAATAGTAATGAAATCAATTATATATAGCTTGGGAATGTGTCATTACGCTGTCTAGCATATTGAAATAGCACGGACCGTCACGCTTTGGTGGTATTGCGCTTTCACTCACTAGGGAAATAGGCCTACAGGTCAATTATACAGTTTACGGCCTAGAGGATTTCCGGTGTAAGCGATGTAACAGAGAAGTTTTCCCATCCGTTACCTGTCAAAATGGTGTTGTGGACTGTAAAAATCAAGCTTCTTATTTTTTGGCTGCCACTGATTTCACTGGGTAAGTAAAAATACAATTAAAGCATTTTGGCCACACGATTACTCAAAGTCAAAACTGTATAAAAGACGAATATGAGTATTTACATTTTCTCGGACCTTATTTTCAATTGTTCTGTGGGATTTATTCCAGTTAAAATCATTGGAGACAACGGCTTCAAATGTTGGATTCCGAACAGACACCCGTTTCGATCAATTTAATTTGACATTGAAACCAACCCAAATCGTCATTAATTGTATTCGCTTATATTGAATTTTCAGACATGTAACCCTTGGTTATGTGGCGACTTTGTTAAAGTGTAATACACAAAGATATATTTCTCTTTTTAACATCAGATTTTTTTTGCTGTGTCTGTAACATTGTGATTGGCTATAGTATAGTACATATATTTTTTTACAGTTAACTGCAAATATGTCTATTGTCCTACTGCTAACTTTAAGACGAAGTATATTTTTAAAAGTTTCTTTAATTTGAGATTTTGATTTGTATATGTGCATACATGCTCATGCACAAAAGCATGGTATTTCGGACCTTTTTAGCTGTCGAAAGTACTGATTTAAAATATAATCAGTCTGCGAACATTGTTATATCTGTATAATGAAGTAATGCATTTTTCCAGCCTGCCAGCATCGTGGTGATGTTTGTGGATTGAATTCATTCTACTGTTATGATGAGCTGAGCGAATCATGGCAGTGCCAATGTGAAGTGGGATATGAAAACCGACATTCCAATAGAGGCAACCATTTTAGCTGTACCGGTAATTACTACATTGTTTTATTTCGACCATCATCGTTTATGGATGATCTTATCACACTGTTCTCAGAAGGCAATTCAATAATGGATATAGAAACAATTCCAAATAAACCCAAATAACATTTAACAAACCACAGTAGCCTTTTTTGAGTAGCTGTGTGCATATTTATGTTCATTCTTAAAACAAATTGATTCTACTTCCTATGTCGAGACATTGGCTCTAAGATACGACCAGGTCGTCTTGTTTTTAACGACCTTTATTTGCTTTATGGAAAATTTCGCCTCAAATATTGCCGGAAATTAATGGGCGATAACCTAACATAGCGTATGAAAGTCCCCTATAGAAACTCTCGTGAGAAGAAGATTAATACCTGTTTTACGAATTGCGAATTTGTGATAATAGTCTTAACCTAATTCCATGTATGTTTATCTGTTTCAGACATTAACGAGTGTCTAATCCACCAGCACAACTGTGATAAGAACACGTGGTGCAGTAATATAGAGGGCTCATTCCAGTGCCTCTGTATTGAAGGGTTTCATCGACTACAGCTTCATGCTGGTTATCATATATGTACAGGTGTGTTAGTGGATTCGGGTCTGTCAAAACTTACATATTGTAACAGTAGAAAGACTTATACCAACTATAACAGAGGCTTTATAATGGGATTCCCTATTATGATAATATTTGTCTCCAATGATGTCATTAATCTGACCTGCAGACCGCGATACACTTTGTTAACATGCATTTTGTTTTCCGTTCATCAAGAGTGTCTTTGTGTATGGTAATATCAACACGAATGCTCTATGCCTAATGACTTAATCACGTGACATCTACAAATAAATTTTAGCTAATAAAAGTATCATTTTCTTTTTACATCGTGGTCGCTCGTGTGATTCCGTATGTAGTAAGTTGGTAATTTCTAGTCTAGACAGTGCACAATTTACACCTGACTTGCGTTAATGACCTTCTTAATTGTTCATTTAGAATACGTACTCATATAATTAAAGCTGAAACATAAAAAAAAGTTTAAAGGTTAGTAAGTTAAACAGGGTTATTTCCAATAGGTTTTTACCTAGTGTTCCAGCTAAACAACTCTAATTGTAGACATATCATGGAAATAGCATTGAGTAGGACATTAAACCTCAACTATCCATGCCCTTTAACAGCGCGGTGTTAAAAGGCTGAGTGAATTACATTTTGTAAGTCATTGACTTAACTCAATAATATTAAAGGAAAAGTAAACGTGAAATAAAGTGAATATTGGATAGATAGCCTGTGATCAGCAGTTATGAAAAATGTCATTCGAAATGTATGGATAGCCTCCATAATTGCATCAGAGCTGATTTGATATCTGACTAACTCATGTATACATGGTGAACTGTTGATGCCATATCGCTTCTCTGATTAAAACTCATTGGTTCAATAAGTACACATCAAAATCCCGTTATAATAATTTTTTGTCAATTAATTTAGAGGCGTCTTGTTTTGCTGGCGATTATTGCGGTATGTATTGAATCATAGTCCTTGCTATAAATACAGAAATGATGATATGGCATGGCACGCCAACCATACGAGATTCACCAAGTCAGTTACTAGATTGGCTCTTATTGATGATTAGAAAACTATGGACATATTATGAACACCAGTTGATTACTGACTATACATTATGGTTCGGGTTAAGTAGAGGGGAAATTTTCGGGTTAATTTTCCATTCAAAGTGGGTTTTTTTTTTTAATCAGAAACGATATATTTTGTAGAAATTTAACTAGGCCGTTGAAAAGGACAAATACCCAAATGGAATGAGATACCGAGAAAACCAAAGCGTTTAGTCAAAATTAAATGTAAATCTGAATATGGGAAGCACTTACGATCTAATTTTATACTTTCACAATATGTCACACATCTATAGTGTCTACAACATTGGCAATGCAGGTGCATGATAACCAAGCTATCCTTTTTAACCGATTATTATTGATTGTATTACTACATTTATTCTGTTCCTACTTTTTTCTCCCTGAACGATGTATCCGTTATTCCTCAGATTGCATTGAAAACTTGAAATATCACATTCTTTGCATGTTATTTTTAATCTGATAGGAATATTGGTCCAAAATGTTTTAGCCATATTGGATACACTGAAATGTGGATATGCAACCCATCCGCAGTAAATTGGGAAACGACTGTCTTTGACATAACTGATATGAAACCTATGTTTTGACTTCCTATCAATAAACGTTTAACTACATCTGTACCAGCTTTAGCCCGGATTTCCCTTGTATCATACGATTATACGTTCGTTATTAATATTAAAAAAGTTAATGACCCTTTTCTTACAGATTTAGATGAATGTTCCCAGAATGCCCGCTGTCCGGAAAACAGCCTATGTGTTAATTTAGCTGGGAGCTATAACTGCACATGCGTACCCGGATTTACACAAGGCGATGGATTCTGCTATGGTAAGTGCTAACCACTTATAGGCATATTATAAGAAATATAACAACATAAAATGTGGATACTTATGGGTATGCCTTCGTAATATTAAATGTGAAAGGCTTTATACTAATTTGTATATAAGATCTAATATTGAACCACAGAAAACGGTGTATTTATGCGATGGAATGTTCATGAAAACAGGATGCACTTTTTCCACACATCTACTCAGTCCACTTTATTTTAGGATTTTCTTCCTTTGCAATAACATCTATTGATTTTTCTATAATATTAACGATATGTTAGTGACAACCAACCAACCAGTTTAACTCTAAAACTTTTTTAAATTATTTATACTGCATGATTGCAAATGTAATGATTGCAACATCTGTATGGCTTGAACTATGTACGACATATTTCTGTCTCTTGAAAAGAAGTTTTAAATTTTAATAAAAAAATAATTTATTTTGAGGACTAGACTTTTTCAAATGGAGTATGGTAAATTGAAGGTCATAAAGTCTGTTAAAGTTATGATTAAGTGTTCCTTGTGCCATAGGTTTCTCTCTTCAATTATTCTAAAATATATAAAATATAATATTTAAACTTAACCCCCCCCCCCCCCCCCCTCCCACCACAATAAAAGACAGTAGCTTTAATTTATTAAGGCACAAACTGAATTGTTTAACTTCAGACAAATACAATATTTAGCGCTGTAAAATATGATTGTCCAGAAATGTAATCGTCATCTTAAACAGAATTAATTATATATATATTATTGTTTTTTGAATTTTCAAAAAGTGAACATTTTTAGTAAAACATGTCAAAAGCGAGTGTATCATAAAAACATTGGTGATATTCCCTTTCTTTTTATTAAGCAGTGTTTAAATCCATCTTTTCGCGTTCTTGGTGTAGATGAAGAGTTCTGCATTTCCAAATAGTCTATCATATAATATATCAGTCTTATTTAGTTCTGGAGATCTTTTCTTTTGGGTATTTACAGATGTAGACGAATGTATTTTGCACGGACAAGAACTATGTGGAATATACGCTGTGTGTATTAATCAAATAGGATCTTATAGGTGTCGCTGTGCTGACGGAAATCTAAACACGTCTTGTACAGGTAACATTAACAAAAAAACTCACCATTCACATTCTAAATATTGCATTCCCTAAACTGGTGTATAGCTTAACATTTGTCTCCTAAGATTTTGTGAATAGTGTGTTTTAAAGTGTTTTAAAGAAGTCATTACTTATGTTAACGAAACGAACAACAACTTTTTGTACATTTGTGAAGTGAACACATCATTAAAAAATGATTTTGCTCTATCAACAGATACACAAATACCAGAGACTGGTGTGCCCACATTAGGTTCCATACCTGTTTCCAATTATAATGAAGGCGGTGCTGTAGATAGAGACCAAATATCAGGAGGTATACATATATTGTTTCGCTGTAAAACACCACTTATACATGACAATGCCAACATACTTGAAACATTGAGGTAGGTAGGTAGGTAAATAAAAATCAGTTGTGGCAAAGAGATGAAAAATATAGTGTTAAAATGAGTAACATAGGGGACCATTTCCACTTATTATGATCTTTTCAGCTTATGAAAATGACAGAAAGATGTGTATACCACCAAAGTTTTTATCAGTAAGATCTGTCCATAGATTCTATATTTTATTGTCCTTAGAAAATTTAGACACATTATGCAATCTTGCTCAATTCTGTCATCTCCCTTTAATTGAGCCAGAAAAAATGCTACAAGTATAAAATGTATAAAAACGGTTTATATCCACAGCATGTGCCTAATCGAAATGTGTATGCATTGGCTTTGACCTTATATACTGCAAACAAAGCATTTTTATTAAGAGTTGTCGCAAAGGTCAATGAGAATAAAAATCCAGATATGCTCTAAATGAATTAACCAAGAAAATATTACTAATTTCAATCGGCTACTGTTTTAGCACAAAAATCAATTCTGAGTACCACGATTTTGTTTGTGCAAAGAGATTTCGATGGAAAGTTTTAAAGATATTCAAGCTTAGTCTTTTACCAGTATATATGACGAACATTTTTGTTTTTAATTTAAATCTTTGACTATATACTGGTCACTTTTGGGAAGACACAGTTAAAGGCTGCGATTCCCTAGAAGCTAGTTGCCGGCAGTGTCGAGTTGTGTCGCAGACTTGTTAGTCGGCGATTCCCTAGAAGCTAGTTGCCGACAGTGGCGAGTTGTGTCACAGACTTGTTAATCGGCGATTCCCTAGAAGCTAGTTGCCGACAGTGGCGAGTTGTGTCGCAGACTTGTTAGTCGGCGATTCCCTAGAAGCTAGTTGCCGACAGTGTCGAGTTGTGTCGCAGACTTGTTAGTCTGTGATTCCCTAGAAGCTAGTTGCTGACAGTGGCGAGTTGTGTCGCAGACTTGTTAGTCAGTGATTCCCTAGAAGCTAGTTGCCGACAGTGACGAGTTGTGTCGCAGACTTGTTAGTCGGCGATTCCCTGGAAGCTACTTGCCGACAGTGTCGAGTTGTGTCGCAGACTTGTTAGTCGGTGATTCCCTAGAAGCTAGTTGCTGACAGTGGCGAGTTGTGTCGCAGACTTGTTAGTCGGTGATTCCCTAGAAGCTAGTTGCCGACAGTGTCGAGTTGTGTCGCAGACTTGTTAGTCGGCGATTCCCTAGAAGCTAGTTGCCGACAGTGGCGAGTTGTGTCGCAGACTTGTAAGTCGGCGATTCCCTAGAAGCTAGTTGCCGACAGTGTCGAGTTGTGTCGCAGACTTGTGGACAAAATGTAAAATGGCCATTAAGATTTACAGTTCAGGTACAATTAAAACCCGAATATTGTCAAGGTCAATCATCTAATTGGAAATGTAAATTACTCTTCTTAACTTTTAGAACTGTGTTGTTCTGGATTGACAGTTCAGTTATTTTTGTTTTCAGGAAACAATGGAGTTGAAAGTGAACTTAGAGAGATGGAGCCTCAAAACAGTGAGTAAAATACTCTTTAACAATCAGTTGTTTTTGGAATAATACTTTAACAAATAAGATTGATTTCTTTAACATCATTTCTGGCGTTTGAGTAGACAGCAATGGAAATAATGAATACTATCTACGCCCTTTTCTTTGCAGCCAGTTTATTTGTGGGGGTTGGAGTTGGTTTGGGCATTTTTCTCCTTGCGACAGTATTTGTTGTAGGCTACATAGTTTTCGTCAAGAAAAGGTAAGTTATGTAACATATGGAAGAGCCTATTTCCTGAAGACATTGTCTTCGAAAACCGAAAACAAGTCCTAACATCACAATAATGAATTTAAGGATATAATTCACTTTTGGCTTTATTACATTCAACATAGGAAACTTTCGCCTTATTAGACTATCTTAAAGTGACTTGTTTTATCAATCAACATGTGGCATTCAAGTTTCCCCAAATCAATAAATATACTGTGTATTATTGCAGACGGAGAGACCGCCAGAGTGACAGTGTGCAGATGGACTTATCCCCTTTACGGCTCTCAGTGGCAAGCATCACAGAGATGCTTGGTGGTTCCAGCGAGGCAGCCACTTCCACGGACCCTAAGGAGCCACAGTATTATACTATTAGTCCGGAACCTAGCACACCTCAAGCCGCATCTACAGATGTAGAATCTCTTTACAGTAACCATAAAATAGACAAGATAGGAAAGGTTCCTTTTGTGTTGATATCTCCGGAACAAAACGTTACACCAGCAGGAGGGGGAAAAGAACAGATAAATCCAGTAAATCCAGAGGAAGTGTCAGCAGAAGCAGATGCAGAAAATCCAATAGTGTATCAAATATTTAATGGATCGGGCGATCCGTCAAATAACAATAGAGGTGGTGTAATGATTTGCAATGCGAATCCTAAAACACTCAAATCACCTATTCCAAGTTCTTGTTCGTCAGAGCAATTAAATTATGCTACAATCTTTGATAATAGCGAACAAAACACAAACTCTTTATCGAGCGCTGATAATTCTCAGCCAGGGAACATTCCAGCAACATCGTCTGAAGGCGGCGGAGGCTTAGTATCCACAGACAAAACTTCTACAGCTACTTACGATCGCTTAGAAAAACGCAGTATACGATCAAGACCAAAAACAAAGGGTACTGTACAATATGAGAATATTTATGGTGAGACTTCTGAGACTTCACCACAACGGCAGTCTTCAGCTTATGAATTGGTTCAAATAATCAATAACAAATAAGCTCTAGAATTTTAATTTATGTAAATAAACTACTTATTCCTTGTGGAGTTAACCCTTAACCAAAACCCCAAAATAACTGGATTGTAAACATCTTAGAGAACGTGTTTACTATGACAACCGTTCACATGGAATTCCAATCCGCCTTTATTGTGTTCACAGAAGCCAATCTGTATGCTATGTCCTCGTTAAGCACAAGTACTAATAGGAGTAGTATTAAAGAACAGTCAACAACGAAGCGATTTTGTATTTTGTCCAGGTATAGTGTTTACAGCTGTTGACTTTTAAAACACTTGTGCTCGTTAACTTGTGCTTGATAATTTAACTTGTGAAGCCACAATTCGAAAGCATAAATGTTCATATGGCTAAAGAAAGATTGGAGCGTTGCACAGAGAATACGTAAAGGTAGAGTATATAAATAAAGAATACATTGTTGTCACCATGATTTAATTGATGTCTTTTAAATTATTTTTCGAGGGTAATATGTAACACCGTGACCAACTTAGTCTTTATTTTTGGTCACACTCAATTCACTAAATTCACTGCCTCTCGTTCTCTCTCAAAAACGCTAGAATTCACCATAAGTTCGTCACTGGCACACGATACACTGTCGTGGTTAAAATGGAATTCCCTTGTCGACTCACTGTAAAAAACGTACGCTCTAGATCCTGCAGTTAGTATATGGCCACATGACTAGTTGTGACCAGTGCATCCCATGCTGTCAAAACAGCGAAAGTATTCCAAGTATGTGGCTGCATGTCGATTGTATTAGCACTAGTTATATAGCGAATATGGGCAGAATTGAAGTTAATATTTATTTTCTCTTCAAATTGTCTAGGTTAGATCAATTGATTTCAGTGCCAACTATAGATCGTCAGTCGTAGACCCTATATATGTTTTTATTTGGAGTATAGCAGTGTACTGCTCTGCGAAGGGTCACTTCAACCAAAGATATATCAATCATTGCCAACCACAGATTAGGTGTAACTTGACCCAACTCTGGTGGAAATAAATCATCAACATACAAAAAATTCCAACTCCAATGTTGGCCAGACACTACCATTAACTACTTAAACCGAATATATTTGTGATCCTAAATATAAAGCCAATCTAATTTACAATCATTTTTGTTCTTGTGGGCAGTGGTCTTTCAATTCAAACTGCCAATTCTGCTACTAAAATATTTCCCCAGGATCTAGCCATTCAGTGTCACTCAATTTCTTAATTAAGCTGTATAAGCAAATATTTTGAAAGCCTTGTTCTGAAAACTTTATCGATCGCCCTCTAACAGTGTCTGGCAGGTCCCCTTAATGGACAGCAAACTGGATGTGTTTATTATTTGGTAGACAGTTTGAATTGTGATTCAGAAAATGTGGTATACCTCATAATTTGTAAGAGCTGCCTGAATTAATCTCATGGTGAAACGAAAAATCCCCTTCAGATTAGAACCAACTACCATTCGAGTTCCTTTTGGTCAAAAGTCATATCTCCAATATCTGATCATTTCTCTCTTCATTCGGTTAAGGATCATTTTGAAATCTTGCCGATTTGAAAACCACAAAGTCTACCCTCTGATGGGGATACCAAACAGGATTGTTTAGAAAAAGTATTAGATTAAAGCTATTCAAACGTTGTGTTTATACCATGTTTGAATTGGGAATCAAGTGCAGGGTCTTAAAAACAAACATTTCCATTTGTATTCCAATATGACCAACCTCAGACCCAGTTTGATAGTCTTATTATAAAGGATAACCATTATCGTGTACCTAATATGTATCCTTCTCTTGTACAAAGACGCATTATCGCCTACAAGAGAATCAGAAATGTAATGGACTTCTTGTTTCATCCCCTTTGGATCAGACAGGTTGTAACACTCATTCTCATTAGCGGATATACACTCTTCAAAAAAAGAAACGCAAAAGAGAATTTTCAGAGTTGACATGAATTGAAATTACAATGTCATCAATGTACATATATGAAATTCGGCTCAATGACACATTGGTGTATGGAACACCCTTCGCGAGATTTACAGACCCATCTGCCTACACAACTGGTGTCCAGATGGAGCCAAAGTCAATACCTTGTGTGACCACCCCTTGCAGCCAGAACTGCGCGACATCGCCTGGGCATGGAA
>JARFOD010025775.1:0-10797 GCA_031763545.1 Mopalia muscosa
AAGCTATCCAATCGAATTGTTTGTTTGTTTGATTGGTGTTTAACGTCGTACTCAAAGGTATTTCACTTATATGACGACTGTCCACGTCACATTGTATATACATACAGCCTACTACGCTAAAGAAAAAGGGCAGGAAACCTCGTAAAAACCACCCCGCGATTGCCGGAGCCACAACATGTGACTCGCTTATATACCTGATGGTGGACAGGCGGACTCGATCCCGCGAACGGTAAATCGAAGCAGGTTCAGTTTAGGAATCGCACTCACTACCACTGAGCCACGGCCACGGGCTTCCAATCGAAATAGTTGAGGTACAATTAAAACTCAGAGCCCTTCGATCCAACCTAGCCAAAATGAGCTTACCTACCTAAATTTTGACAACTTTTGGCATGCCTCGTGTCCAAGGTGTCCACCCGTTTATAATATGAATCAATTTAGGCTAGATTTTCTGTTGGTTTAAGGTTAAAGGTTGGTTCGGGATAAGAGTGACCCTAACTACCCCATGACGACACTGGCAACAAACAAAGACAAGACAGGACAATCACATGATGCAATACTCTCATCACGAACTAATACGACTGGCTTTATCCCTAAGCTCAGAAAGCACAAGGACAACAGGAAGCTCCATCCCTCCCTCCTATGTAAGTTTTCGAAAATAAAAATAACTAATGAACTGTAATAGATACTATGGTAAAGAAAATGTATGTGCTGATTCGACATTACCCAAAGATAGTACTTATCTGTTCAAGGCCAGAAATGTAATTGTACATGCCGTCTCAGAAGAGAGGAGTTCGTAAATCACATTTCCTGATTTCGAGCAGCTGGCTCACGTTCAAATATGTGCAACCAAATGGCCCTGCGCACATTTTGGTGTACCTGAGGCAAGATAACGAGAGTAAGTGTCTTGTTTACAGTGCTGGGGTTATGACGTTGATTGTTTCCTTGGAATTTTACAACATACTTAAAAAGCTGTATCCCAGATATAACGTGGCGTCATCCAAGAGTGACGTTGGTTGTCTCTTTGGTTCATTGCGCATTAACAATGCACTTAAAAACTTGTATCACTGATATGACAGAGCGTCATCCAACGAGTTACAGAAAGCATCTCGACCTAGCTTGTCTGTTTGGTTTAGTGCGCATTTACAGCATACTTATACAGGTTGTATCACAAATATTACGGGGCGCTAGCCAATGAGTTACCGAAACCATCTCGACGAAACTTATAACACACACGACCAGAGGCAATATCAGTTGGCAGATGCCCTGAATTGTACAATTATGTAAAGGCGACCTTACTGCTTTGCAAAATTCCAAGAAATGCATGAAAACCCCCAGATATCATGACTGTGGAAAAGCCACATTCCACGTTTTTAATTAATATGATAATCTGTGTTTAAGTTATGCACCATGTTTTATTCTTATGCACCAAGATATGCACCATGTATAATCAGATAAATCACGAAAAATTAGGCAATGGCGGTCATATTGTTTTGCGAAACTATACATGGAATACAATTCCATCCGCGGTCTTTACATTTAACTTTACTCCTGCTACGTTAACAGATTAATTTGTTCTAAACCCAAGCATGAATATTGTGAAATCGGGATAAATGCCCTCCCATTAGGATTGTTGAGTGATTGATTGAGTGATTGGCTATTTGATTGTCATTTAACACCTTGTTTAATGATATTTCACTTATATGACAGCGATGTGCCGATGTACTTCCAAAGACCATAGAGTGAAGCTATCACATGCTGTGTCGGAATAGTAACGTTCCTCAATAACTGAAAGCATTGGTATAATTCAATTGACACTGACACTACAGCAATAGGGCCAACTACATCAGGAGGAGGCAGCATTCCAAGTTTAAAGAAAATGATGAACTTCTTTTTAAGTAATACACGGGTTCACAGTTCTGAGAGCAAGCCTCAGCTACTTCCGTTTGGAACGCAAATTAGTAGATATATGGCAAACCGTAAACCTGTATAAATGCGGGTATACAGTTCCGAGAATAAACCCTGCCTAATTCCGTTTGGAAGGCAAACAACACCATATAAGTAAACCGGTGTATTGTTTAACCAGCACTAGTGACTAACGAAACGACTGACGGACAGTTACTGAGGACAACGAATGGCATACCACTATAATGCATCACGTAACATCCGTCAGGAAAGAATGGCTTCGTGGTGGTGTAAACGAAACCGGTGTATCCATTGGAAAAGTCCGGCTCTATGGGAATGTCTAGACAAATGCGATTCCAAGCCAGAACTGGCATAGCGTTTTGGTGGCAAAGCAAAACACAGTACATAAATCACAAGATATGCGCGGAGAACCATGTACCCTGTAATCCTTTCGACTTTATATCAGTTTATCTAAATGGGAATACACATTTTTGTGAGATCAAGTTTAACGATCAACACAAAATAAATGGTGTGAGTTATTTTTGAGCGCAGAAAAACTCAACTTTAAACGCTGTCAATCTGCCATGAAGGAGTTCTACTTCCAGCTACATCAGAACATGTTTATATGGACTTAACATTATCTGGGTGAACAAATATAACCTGTACTTTGTTGTTTTTATTCTGTTCAGTCGCAAAGTAGTTGTACAACCAGCCACATCAGAACAAGCTGATTTGACTTTACATTCGCCGGGTGAAACTTTGTTGTAATTATTGTTTTCAGTCACAAATTAGCTAAGAACAACATGTTTTGTGGTATTTAGAAGCTGGGATAAAAACATAATAAATAGACTTTATAGATTTTCAACTTCTGGGTTTATTGAAAATCCATAAAGTCTCATTGTTATGTTACATCAGAACAGGCATAGTTTGACTTTATTTCACCGAGTGAATCCATCTAACTTGTAGATACATTAATTGCTGTATCTAAATTGTTTTCGGTCAAGAAGCGGTTACACTGCCATGGCAGCTGTATCAAAACAAATCAATATATAGACTAAATTCCCGCTAAATAGATTAACCCAATTTGTACTTTGTGGTATCTGGTTTGTTGTTGGTTTTTTGGGGTTTTTTTTGCTATAAAGACTTCAAACTTCACAAATACATGCATGAGGTATTTGTACTACCCCACTGCAGACAGACCTAAATTGTTGTGGCCTTGTAGCATTTCTTACTGCTGCTGACAGTCACTCAAATTCATTAAGCTCATGTGGCCCAAGTTAACAGTACCTGTTTAAAAGTTTGATTGATTGATTTGTGTTTTACGCCACATTCAGCGGTATTTCAGCTACGATGTGGCTCGAGCATAGTCTTTTTCTCTGCAAGTTTCTTTATTTAAAAACAGTTTCAAACAGACTGCACCCTTGGCAGTAAAGATAAGGAAAAAGAAACAAATCAAACCAACAGGAACATTAGTTTATACTTTTTTTGTGTGTTTTTTCATATTTAATATCAAATATTTCATTTTATATACAAAACTTGTCAACTTTTTTGCAAGACGGAATAATGTGGTAAATATAATACAACCGTGAAAGACCGCTGGATACTTCCGTTGATTGGTTAGGAAAATTGCTTGGATGTTCTGTTACAAATATCAACAAGTTTTTTAAACAATTGAAACCCGCTTATACACATATGTTTCTTTAATAGTGGTATGGTACTCTATTTAGAAACACTAAGATTGATATTTTACCAATCAGTAAAACTTGTGTTTGAATTTGAAAATTACCTAATACCAGTTACAAATGATAGAAGAAGAATAGAATTACCAAGGCTTAGAGCCTCTTTTCACCGTTTCAGTGATAGAATCAGGAAGACACGGTATAGGAACAGACTAGAACGCAACAAAAGAATGTCAGTTCTGTATCTCAAACCATATAGAAAATGAGTACCATTTCTTATTAACAGTAGGATCAAAATATCCAGCCCTGTTTCTGCTTTGATGTTTTCAAATAAAGAGATAACCTCTACTACCAGCTATTACAGTATTGAAAGGCTGGATTTCCACTGTGATCTGATCACATTGCGTGATTCGTGCTATTAATTTCTTCAGGTCATTCATCAATTTGGCTTTGAAAGTTCATCTGTCTGGCCCGTGCTGTACACACGATAAACCATGTTTTATTCAGAACACATTGCCAAAGAAACAATATCGTGAGCGAAGACTGAAACCTTATGCAACTTCAGTCCCTATGTTTATCAATATCCCATACACCCACCACTGTTATTAAAGAAATCAAGAATTATAGCGGGTTTTTATATGAAGAAACATTTAGTATCTTCTCGATATGTATGGATATGGATGGATGCAAAAGACCATTTTCCACTGTATCCTTACAATGGCTAGAGGGATCGCCTGGTGTTTTAAGCAGTGTCCAGTGGTACGCTTAAATCAAGGCAGTGTATTTTAACAGTACTTAATACACTAGCTCAAACATGCAATATTTACTATGTTTTGGGGTTTTTTGGGGGTTGATTAATTGATTGATTGGTGTTTTACGCCTTGCTTAAGGGTATTTCGCTTATGGCGGCGGTATTCCAACAATAAATAACACTAGAACAACCAAGATGTGAAGCATTTCAATAATGTGGGAAAGTAACTTTTCCGCCAGTGCTAAGTAAAGACAGCATTGCCTACAGTAAAAAAAAACTGCACTTAGCCAGAGGGCTGTTGTTATTTTTGGAAAATCATTCATTTTCTGTGTTTTGTAAAGAAAGCATTGCTGCTTCCCATTGTACAGCCATATGACTCACCTATATGAATATGACGGAAATGTACTGCATAGCTGAATGAACTAAGTGTAACCGTGAAATGTCAATATTTATATTAATTATAACGTGGAAATACAGACTGAATATGGGCATATTAGAATTAAGCAAACGTTACGATATTTCTGCTCTTCCTCTTACAAAATATAACAATTGAATAGTTTTACATGGAGTGGTTTACTTTGTAGGTTACATCGCCGAATAAAACGTTCACTTGACGAGAGTTGACGTCCATTTTCACGTCAAAAGCAATCACTTCTCATCAGTATAGACCTCCTCGCTTTTGAGCGATTAAAACGATCTTCAAATTTAGAACAAAATTAATCAATGATCCTCCATAGTAGCATTTATTTATTTATTTATTTATTTATTAATCCGATGTTAGATCAACAGGATTAAATCCCAATGACAGATCATTGGCCAACATTATTGCGAAAGGAAAACTGGGTAGTAAATTAACCCTGAAGAACCACGACCTTACGCTGGTTGCTGGCATACCAACCCACATTCGCTCCGCGGAATCGAACCCGCGACCCCAGATGTGAGGGGGATAGGTGGGCCAGAGGCATACACTCACTAGAGCGTACGCTCTAGACCACTCAGCCACGGAGGTATTAATATAATTCAAGTACACTAAAAACACGAGACTATCATAGCCATTTAATACAGACAAATGTGGATCGAAATTGTAGCAATTATCAGTTATAGCACCTCACAACTTTTGCTGTGACCTGCGGACTCGATTTTATTCCTGTCCTCTCTACCTGGGTTTTACTGGTCAGTGCATTGGTGTATAATATAGCGTGTGATATATTAATCCATATCGACAGATTGTTGACCTTGTCATATGAAACCTGAAACAAACAGAACTGAATCCTTTTTGGGAATGCGCCTTGGATTTCTTGGTTTGTTTGATTTGGGTTTAACGTCTCACTCAGTCGTATTCCACTTCTATAGCGGCGGATTGTCCTCTTCACACTATTCGTTGGTATTTACAGTTAAAAACCGAGAGGAAACCTCGAAAACCGCGATTTCCGGAGTCGAATCGTGTGATTCACAAACAAACCAAATAATGGACAGACGGACTCCAGTGAGTGACATCCAAAGTAGGATCAATAATGTGAGGTTCTGGAACCGATAAATTGCTTCTATATTGATGGATATTTGTCTTTATTCAAAGGTAGTGAACAAGTCAGAGTGTCGCGTTTCCGTGTGGCTATAAAATCATTTATATATAGTTAAACAGACTAATTGAATTAATAATGGGTTGGTCTTAAACACCATGTTCAAGTGGACAGCTACTTTAACACCACTGGAAAAAGACAGAAGTAAAATATGCCGGCCACATATAGGCCTACCATACAGCCCCTCGGCCTTTTAATACGTTGCAGACAGGGTCCGACACTTGGTCACTCGGAAGTCCCAAAATGTTCTGTGAAAATAACACCGTCGTCCTTACCACATGCACATAGACATTTTCGATTTATCTGAAAAACATAGTCCGCGTAGTGTATATATTTAGCAGCTTTCATGTATTTGATTTGTTAGATCGTTTGATTGGTGTTTAACGTCGTACTCAAGGGTATTTCACTTATATGGCGACGGACACAAATACAGAACATCACAAACGAATATGTTTCTAGTTACCCTTTAGCTCTGCGAACACCAGGGCAACAGAAAACAACCTCTTTTCTCGTCTCTTACGATCGACCGAGGAAGCCGAGGGAGTATTCTGCAGGGCCATGGCTCACCCGCTCCCTCACGGGGCACACATATACTTGAAGCTTATTTCATTTCCAAACAGGCAAGTGGTCGATTTAGGTTATCAATTTGACATATACAAAGCTTCAGTGATTTCGGTGTATTTAACATTAATGGGCAGTATTCAATTGAAACATAAAAGCCGGAAATAGCAAAAAGTTGGAAATTACACAGTTATGTGCAGTGCAGACTAACTCTATATCTCTGAATAAGGCTACATGGTATGTATGATAAACTATTGGAGATACAGAACTCTGCATCTAATATAGAATATATTTCTAAAAAATAATCGCACTGCACAGGCACGTAGTTTAATAACAGCCTACCAATGGGATCATCTCATTTTCAATTAATTTCCAGGAGACAGCTATAGTCCACTTGCGCAAAGCCTCCGTAATCTGAGCTGACCATAGTTTTCCCTTTAGGCCTAAACTAAGGAGATGAGCCTCTTTCACAAAGCATCATTACATAAGCATATGGTCCAAGGGGCTAAATTTTCCTTTCAATTATCACGTAAAGTGCTAAGGTCATCTTAGCCTTAGGAGACTTTGTGCAAGTGGGCCCTGGTTTTTATAAAGATTTTGATATCGAGTTGTTATGACAATTAACCTCCAGACACCTCGCGTTAATGTAATCACCGTGGACATGGTATAGAACAAATATTATAAATATGTTTAGCAAATGAGATATTCGATATGGATTTAGAAACAAATCCACATGTCAACTGTAGAATACAGTTACATGGGATATACAACAAAGCATTTACCTAGAAAATACGTCAGTGAAGAAAACTAACAAATATAAGTTGGGAAATATGGAAAAAGTAAAGCGATGAGAACAACTTGCTTATAATGACATGTTACAATAGAGCAACGTTATGCGGAGATTCGGATGAAGAGACAGAGCTACCCCCAACAAAATTAAGGAGAAGAAAAGTTTTGTTGGAAAATATTTCACGACAAAAAATGAAGGAATCGACAATTCAATAAAGGACAAGATTCGACACTTACCAATGACGCACAAACAATAGCGGGGATTAATAGCATAGCCTTCATACTGCCGTGTAACGAAGCAAACTTATTATGTGCAGTACAGACGTCTTTCCACACAATTGGTGGAGAACGAGAATTTCAGAGAGCTTTATATGGGGCACTATGGTGGTAAAGTTACGCCACATTTTATATCCACCTCTATCAGAGCTTCCCGTCCTTTTACTCGCTTCAGTCTCTTAAAACATCTTTACAAAAAAACCTGTAATTCATATTTCCAAACTATTATCTGTAATTTTAAAACTAGTAAATCATTCTTTCTAGTATGTTAAATCAATATGGGGGTCGAATGTGAAGATTAATACCATTGTGATGAACTTTATACATTGGCGGATGGTGATTTGCTATAGTCAGTAACTTGGTTAAGATATTGCTTCGCCAATTGAAGATTTGAAACAACACCATTTAATTATGGTAGTGTCCAGTATAGTATGGAGTTGATGAATGATCACAATGTCAATGTTCCGTATGAAAGGAACAATATAGCATTTAAGAAAGGCAGTGTAAATAATTTGCTTGTCAATTGTCATAACCAAGTTTTGGAAAGCGCCTTTTTTGATTGGTCACTTCGACAAACCAATCGACTCTAGATCTTCATAGCAGCAATACCGTGGAGTGGGTTTGGTGTTGATGAGAGTCAGTCATAATAATAATAAATCCTTTATTTCGATAGGGTATACATATTTAGCTAAAAATACTAGTTCCCAATATGGTCATATATAAACGTATGTACAATGTTAGTATCTGTTAGTTTCATTTAAAAATAATTTATAAACGGCAGAAAGGTATATTAAAGCTAATAATTAGCCCAATCTTATCACGTCAACATAAAAACAACTCATGAAATCATGAAACACATGAATTAAAATTGTGTTGTTTATCTTTAAATCTGTCAGTACTAAAATTAACATTGGAGAGGAGATATATAAATTTGAACACGCGACCATGCAGTTTTACCTTCAACAGTTGCATTATCGCAGTACGAAATGTATAATTACGGCTTAAGGGCCCTCCCCTTATTGGCGGCATTTGGATTGGTTGAGAAACAGACACAGAACAAGCGACCAATCAAAACATCCCCATGGAGGGGAATTCCCTGAAATCGTTACAACAGAACTTGCCTTTAGATTAGTTTACATCATATGTATCTACTCTCAGACAAACCAAAATGAATAAGCCAATATCATCTAAAATGTTTTTAAGCCAATAAAACATTTTTAAAATATTTATTTTTAAGTATGTAAAGCCTGGTGCTCTGAACAACCCTCCATAGACTGCGCACTCCCGGTGTGACGTGTCGAAGTGACTATCGGGGGGTCTGTTAACGTTTGGCAAACACAAAATCAATATTGAAACAAGTTGATTTTCAAAGCGGATTTATCACTGATAATTTTAACTCCTATTTACTTACATGATTATTTTTGTTTGGGATTTATTTGGAAAGGGTATAAGGTCTCCTGGTGGGCGACATGCGCAACCCCACTTGTTGAATTCTTTACACATTTAACTCACTTATCTGTAACCATGCTGTTTGTATAATGCGATCAAGGAGTATCTGTCACTTCGTACAGACATTTTATTTTGTTTTATTTTATCACAAAATTACAATTCATATGAACAAGAATATATGCTGCGTATATTGTGATATCAATAAATATCCTCCATTTCATACATACATTTTATTTTGTTTTATTTTATTGAATTCAACCACAAGCCTGAATGATCCACTTGCGGACAGGTTTATAATTCATATGAACAAGAATATATGCTATCTGTCATTTCATTTCATACATACATTTTTTTTTTTTTTTTCAATTCAAACTATAGGCTACTTCTAGGCAAGTTTCAAATTCACAAGAACAAGTCTATGCTGTAGGCCTATGTATTTTGCGATCGAGGTACCTCTCATTTTTGTGCATAGCTGGCATGGTCTTTAGCTAGATGATGTTTCGTGGTGATAATCGGTGAATTACAACCAATTGTGTGGCTCTCATTCGGCAAATTATAGGCCCTATACTTATTAAAAGAGCAAAAAGTATAAAGATAATTTCTGTGTCTTTGCCCAACGTCTCAACTGATCTAGGAAATTCACCCGCCTCTACCACCGGCCTTTTAACACATATATCTGATTTTCTCTGACTTTTGTGGATACCAAAGGCACAATAATATCACTCGTACCTTTCCCTTGACGTTGAAATAAAGTAAAGTCATTCTAAACGTTATTCGCGGACCTACCTCGACATTTCATGAGTAGTAGGTAAGTAGTTCGGCGAATCATAATGAAAGTAAAGTTTTAGTTGAATTTAAAACCTGAGCTGACATGTCTCATCCATCTCCCTTTGCAAAAATAAGATTGAAAACCGCCAGAAAGAAATATTGTTGGTAGGTAAAATACTAGTTATGGTGTTACGTGTGCCGAAAAAAAAAATCAGAGAAAAATCAGATATATGTTTTGAAAAACCGATGATTGCTGTGGGTCGATTTCCAACCTATGACGTAAGTTACAATAGGTTTATGGCGAATAAATTAGCCCTATGTACATCGGGACTATATAATGTCTAGCACAGCTGTTCCGGGAAGGCGTTCTTTAAAAAAGTGACAAACATTTTTATTTATGCTGACACACATCTACACATTTTCAAGCAGCTGCATTTTTTTGTTACTGTGGTTTAGAATAAATATCCTCCACCTGACTTCATGGGAAAAACGTAAGGACGCAATACACATTTCGTTAACGTCTGGTCTATTATTGACGCCATGGCTCACGGAAACACATAGAACATGCAGGAAGAGTCAGGAAATGTATCCTTTATCGTACAAAACATAATTTGTTTAATTTGTTGTACCGGGGTTTAACGTCGTACTCAATGATATTTCACTTAAATAACGACGGATTGTCCACCTAACGTTGCCTAATCATCGTGGAAAACCTACAGGAACCTTAGTAAAAACAAACCCGCGATTGCCGGAGCCACATCGTGTGGCTCCGTCATATACCTGCTAGTCGATAGACCGACTCTATCCCTTGGATGGCGAATTGGAGCTGGATTAGTAAGCGCACACGCTTATCACTAAACCACGGTCATTGACCTACAAAATAGGCTTATCGTGTTAAACCTGATATCTGTCATATAACGACATCGAGAAAATGGGAAAGGTTTAACGCTATTTAGAACTAAACAAAACCTCTTGTTTGAGTGGCATTTAGAAGCTGGTAAATTAGAAAGACATGACGACTGATATGGATGTTCAACTTCTT
>JARFOD010025797.1:0-10795 GCA_031763545.1 Mopalia muscosa
AAACAGTTTGCTATCGGCTTAAACAAATACAGCACAGGATTCATTAGTGTGTGAATAATTTGATGTCGGTCTAATTGAAAGAAGCAGACATATCAAGTGGAGGTTAACGATTTACTGACAATGTGTGAATTTTGATTAAACTATAGGTCATTTATCAAGAAAGCAAATTAGGTATTTTGTCTGTACACTCGTACAGATGATAAAGTCCCAAATCGTTCAAACAACTCACTACTGTCATGATCTGTGACGATATTACCTATCGTTTGGACGGTTTTTTTTTTTTAACTTTTAAAACTATTCTAGGCAAACTTCACGTGACGTTAACACATTGGCTGACTGCTTGTACATGACCCGGTACCCTAGGAAGTGTGAGAAAAGCCAATCGTGCTTCTTACCCACAAAAAAGATATGTCGTGAAAATGTTGACTTGTTATTGCCATCCGACATGCCTTACCGAAAACATATTTTGTCAAAAGGGGAAAAATTCCCACCTAATGGCAAGACTTTGTCATTGAATTTCTACAGAATTCAAGCATTGAGATTTGTTTTCACTATCGCGAGTACATGTAGTAAATGGGTAAAATACGTGTTTTATGTGATACATTATATATGTGAGCTCGAGAACTATTACACATATACAGAAGTTGTGTTTTACGTATAGCATCAAAGTTTTAATATCTTATTCCGAATTTTGCACTTGATTAATATCATCTTGAAACAAGATATTACTATATTGAAAAAACAAAAAAACAAAAAAACACGAATAAAAAAACAACAAAAGTATAATCCGTAAAGCGGAATATCTAACCAAAAAATGGCGAAATTTTCACAACACTATCTAGTATCAAGAGGCGATAGGTCAGATAATTAGTTACATGGAACCGAATCGCTTGCCACTATTACCACTTGGGTATCAAGTAAAATTGGTGAAAGATTTCTGTACCAATTGCAAAAGTGTTTGCATTTTCATAAATTAAAATGCAAGTTGTGTATTGGTTGAGATTGTGGGGTATCGGGTCTTTATTCAGACAAAGAACAATTTTGACAACCACATTTAGTGTCTCTTGATGGCTGACTTAGCTAATTTACTCTGTAGTCGATATCAACAACCAATTAATTTGACCAGAAAGTGGATCATTAACACTAATTGGAATTTAAAGTCATAACGCACGACAATGGTTTGATGGATTAGGATTAAACGATTAGCTGTTACCGTTACGACTATATATATACTGGATAACTAATTAGAATATATTTTACATAATGGTGTTGTATGGATACAAGTTGGGGGGAAAATCTGTACAATGTCTGAGTTAAAAAGGAATAATAATTTCTAAAATTTGTTCACCATGAACTGATAACCACTGTGATAGTTATTAAAACAGATATGATAAATTACGTGTCACATTTGTCAGGCTTTGTAGAGTTACTCTTATACATATAGTTAGTGATATTTATTATATTCACTGACGTGCTGAAATGCTGACAGGCCACGCAATTAAAATCCCTATGAGACGAATATCTACATAGACTAATTAAAGCAGTGTGTACTTAACTGTTAGGGTCAAGGGTTTGATTCCCGGACGGGTTCCAATCTGCACAATTATCTGAAATATAAAATATTCAACCTACGAAAGTGTTATCGCCATAAAACTAAAATACCCGATTGTGTACGTTTATCTGTGATATTATCAGGGAATATTTAACGCACCATTTCTCGGGGACGCACTGATTACGATCCGGGTGAGCCACAGCACTGCCGCTGGTACAGATGTTTTGGCGGGCGATCCATGAACTCAGTTTTTGTCCTGATCAACACCATCCACTCAGGTATGAAAGTAATTACCTGCACAAATGTTTACCAGATTCCGTTATTGGGAAAACTATTACTTATATAAACATTATTGTATTTAATTATTCCGTATAGGTGCTGGGTAAATCGTGTGACATCTGCACAGGCAGATCGACTTTAATGGGGAATAATGTTGAAGAAAGACCATTGGCATTTATTAGAGTCAGTACCTGACACTGACAGAATGTTAAATTGTTTAAAACTGACATGCTATTCTCATCCAATCAAATACGTTCCATGCTCTGATATCATCCAATGGAAATTCGATAATAAAAATCTCCAAAAACCAAAATAATTTGAAACCAATCTAAGTTTCGTGGCTTATTTTGTTGATTTTGTATTCAATGGTAATGGAAAACTGAGCAAGGCTTGCACTGTTTTCGTTCGTAATACGTCAGATAATGTATCCATCAATCAGTTCACTATTTAAAAAAGCGATGTTTTTTTTAACAGAGTTTTTACTGAACGTCTGCGTTCTCTAGAACAACAGTTTCCAAACAAAGCGAGGCGTACAAGATCACTGTAAGACAAATAAACCTCCTACATTTTTAAGTGATATTTACAGAATTTGATCTTCTTAAGGCACCGGTATCGATAGAAGAAAATTCAATATTACGGACTTTTGGCAAACCCTGTTTTGAACCAAACCTATATATAAACCAAACTCTAAACCAAAATCTTCCTCTCCTTGGCATCCAATCAGTTGTCTCATATATTGGCTTAGGTGGTGCCTATGCGATTTATCGATGTTTTGTTTTTGAAGGCAAGAATTGCTCACGTAATACCACCTCTGAGCTCACCGAAGTTTAGCCATCGGATAAATGGTTGTTCAGCCACGATCCAATTTGAGCAGCACTATTAAATCAATAAAGCTTGATGAAGATCTCTCCGAATGCATAGCCTTGTCGTAAAGAATGGGATATTTAATGCTTTAAATTGTTCTTAAAAACACAATCTGTGCTCATTAGTTTTGCTTAAAGCTGACGGTTCATTGCCCGATCTATATCAGCCTCTCCTCTTATTCCATAAAATGTCTGCTTTTAAATTACAGCAAAAGTAAAATACGTGCGCATGAAAAAGGAAACAACAACAATTATCATATATTTACACTAGCTTTTTTCTATTAAGGTTGATTTCTATGCAGTTTGATCAGGTAGATAGATTTAATTAAGATAAGAACTGTTCATCATAATACTGGCCTCATAACACCAAGCTGCAATTCCAGAGTAATATATTAGAGACTTTCAAATAATTTAACACATCGCAATGGCACAACGACAAGATCATTTATTTTTACACATAAAAAAGAAAAAAAAGTAAACAAACTTTTTCATTGTTGATTTTGTTCTATACAAAATGTATTCTATACACGTTGGTTGGATGTTTGGTCGTTTCAGTAATAATCTACTTTCACTCAAGTCTGATTAATACCGGGTATGTTGTTTCTATCACACAGATATATCCAGCTTTCGTCCCTGACTCCTGGAATTAAATGTAGACGTAGATGTATCCGACAATAACACTGTATCAATTAGCATCCTAATCAGAAGAGGATGACTAATGATTTTCTGAAGAACAGTACAGGTAATTACACGCGAATAGAAATTATTACAAGAAAATAAGAATTTTCCCGAAACGGTTTCATGTTAAGGAAAGAAATCATTAATGAGTAAAAACAAATTGCAATTTATTTTTATTGAAAGCAAAAGGTGTATCCTTTGTGAATACACCGCCAATCAATTTATTAACCAATCAATCAATAAACCAATCAATCTATCAAACAATCAAACAAACCAACTGATCAATTAACCAACCAACCTACCAACCTACCTACCAACCAACCAATCAATACGTCTATCAACCAGCCAATCTATCAATCAATCAATCAATTAATCAATCAACCAACCAACCAATCAACAAACATTCAATGACTATGTCAATCGGGAGATGTTCTTTTTGTTACTTTATTTTTTTCTTTCTTTATCTTAGTGACAATCAAGCTGTTAGATTTACCGGTCACATGACATTTTCCAATCAGACCAGCGATGTCTATTTATTCTAAGAACAATCTTATTTTAAAACAAGACGTTAGAGAAAGTGGAACATCAAATAAGAGTTCAGCTTCAAAGATAATTCTGATCACAAGGATATATCATTCAACAGTGATTGATTTATATTACATTACACTTCTTTCCTTTACAGAATTTCGTCCAATCAAACACACGGTTATTGGTTATCAAAATCCGGACGTTTCACCACGTGGTTCTAATTAATATTGATCACATATCTGTAAAAGAACCGTGATATAGGATTTATTTCCTGTATCGATATTACTTGAAAGATATTCTCATCAATTGTTATCTAATGATTATTACATGCCGGTCTTCTCCATCAAGAATACATCTGATATGCAAAGCAACGTGTCTTTGACATATCATTATAGGAAACATGTGGAATTTCCATATATCATCATTTCCCTTGTTAAAGTTGACAACAGGACATAACAGACGAAGAAAAATATTTGTTCAGTGATAAGCCTGTCCTAGAATTCCCAGAAACAACATTTGCGTGATCAACTCGCGTAAGCTGTTGGAAGGGAACTTCATGTTGACCTTGTGACCTCTGAGCTAAGGGGAAACAGGAAGCTGGTCTGTATGAGATGTCTTTGTAATACGTATTGTGATTGTCATGTCTTGTCTTTTTTGTTGCCAATCAAACAAAACAAAGTCCGCCTGACCACATTCTGTTTTTTTCACAAAAAGAATACAAAATATATCGGGACAATATCTCACAACCATTAACAGATTTCGTGAAGAAAAATAACTTGCTCTGCGCATGTCAATAGTTACTTATATATGTTATGTTATTGAAGAAGAATTTTTGGCTGATAATAATAGATTAATATGCAATTTTGAGAAATATGTGTTTAAATTACCGCTTTTGTACTTAACTGCTTCCGAATAAGCCCCCGACTAAAGTAATGACTTTGTGCTTTATGGAAGCATCACATGTATAACCGTATCCTTCTTCTTTGTAATGATTGTAGCTCAATAATACAGATTCTGTGCTGGTAAAAAGTTTACAACTAATACGTCATATTAGCGAGATATATGTGAGCTTTATGAAAGCCCTACATGTATAACGTTATACTTCTTCCTTGTAATGCTTGTATCTCAATAAAACTGATTCTGTGGTGGTGAAAAGTTAACTTTTAATACGTCATACTTGTGAGATATATGAATGTACATTTTTGTTGATCAGTGGCACTAATGTTCTTCTGTACATTACACCGAACACAGCATCATGATTATGTAAATTTTTGGGGATATCCCCCAAGAGTTATTAACTTCGCCCATTCTCATTGACACACAGGTTACGTTCAGAGCAGGTAAAAAGTTCACATTTAATACGTCATACTTGAATGGATTTTTTTTTTCAGTGGCACTAATGTTCTTCGGTACATTACACCAAATAAAGCATCACGATTCTGTGATTTTATGGGGGATATCACACTAGAGTTATTATCTTCACCGATTCTCATTGACACACAGGTTAGGGTTCAGGACACCTTCTCTGTTCCATCGACACAGATTCTTGTTTTAGGTGATCGATAAAAGCAGACTTTTTGCCAGGCTGTCGGTCTGTCCATGGTTGAAACTTGAATAACGATTAATTGTACAAGTGTTTACCATATTCATCTCTGGAATTAAGTATCATGATTACATTTGATCTGATGTGTGTTTTTCAGCCTTCCACCAAACACCGTATCCCATCTGCTACTGCACAGGATGAACAACAGATTTATTGTGAAGAATAGCAAGCCAGATTCAGGAAGCGCTAAAGGCGGAGAAAGGCGTGTAATTGTTGGGGGTTTTGTCTTTTGTAGTCTGAGTCAGTCTGATCTAAGGTACTGACACCAATTGTACATCAGCTGCATGCCATAGGCTGTTAATCTTAACTGATCTAGTCGTTCACTGACAATCTCCGTAATTAGCGAACATAGCCTAACAGAAAAATCACATAGGATGCTGTAAGATCTCATTGGATAATCATATAGTTATAGGATCTCATATAATGTCCAAAATCCTAAAGGATCATCTAAGATCTCAATGGATTATCCTATAATTATAAGATCTCATATAATGTCCAAAATCCTATAGGATCCTATGTAAGGGTATATTCTGTGTTAACATCAGTTCTTACCCTGAATATAAAACGAGCTGGTTGCGGTTTTCCCCAACTGTTTGTTCTTTTAATAATTCATAACAAAAATTACAGCTCTCGTCAAAACCCTCGACGCCTGCGGCGGCTCGGGTTATGACTCGGTGTCAAAATGACGACAGAGGTCTTAAAAAACCTAACAAAGACCTATGGCTCAGACTTAAACCCCTAATCAATTTTTGGTTGTTTAAATCGGAGTTGTGAGTTGTGACACCCATGGAACGTCAAACAAATGTGCAACCGATATACACGTTTAATGCTTTGAGCTCTTTATTTGATATTTGTATACTTGATACTCTCATACGTTTAATCTATCGAGCTTTGCTGATATATAGCTAACGAGTCATTGTGTTTTAATAACAAGATAAGAAGACTAGGGGAATACTGTAGCTCAGAAGTACTGAAGACCCATTTGTATCTCAAAATCGACCATCTATTTTGCCATCACAAGGAGAGTATTGTAAGAAGGGATAGCAAAATACCGTACGTGAAAGATGTAAGTATGGGTCTTAGCAATCCGTATACCGGAAGCCACACCGAAAGTACAATTTTAACAATAATATCGGATATAATTCGCTTGCTAATGCAAAATAGAGCGTTGGTAGATCGATATTAAACCAGTATTTCTTAACATTATTTTCCTGTTCTGTGTGATGAAAACGAGTTGTTCGCAGTCGGTTCTTTCTCTGTCACAAACCCTAATTGATAACAGGTTTACTAGAACAATTCAACTAAAGGATTATGTAATTAAATTAAAAATATATTTTTAAAAAATTGAAACTTGATGTAGAATTTGTTATTAAATTAAAGGGAAAAAACTTAAATCAATTTGCATTAACTACTGTGCCAAACATATCGAAAAGGAAGCCATTAATGATTTTGCAAAATGCGAAGGTGGAGCTTGTATGTGATTTTACTGGTAAAAACAATTGCAGCACTGTTCACTGTAAATTGACCGTGTTTAAGTGAATACCACAGTCTTTAATAATGAGATTACCTGTGTAAAATATAAAATCTGTAAATATTCAAAATGCCTTATAGAATATACAAACGCGAATTTAGAAGAAGGCTATGTTTTGATATCAATCTCACCAAGTCTCAGGAAAATATGAATCCCAAAGAATATTCGAACTATTTTGTCAATGCAATATTGGTTTACCATCGTCACAGTTACTTCAGAAAACACAAATGGCATGCAAGGTATCTTCAAAATGCGGTATAAAATATAAAAATGCGCATTTTGAAGAAGGCTATGTTTTGATATCAATCTCACTTATTCTCAGTAAGATATGAATCCCAAAGAATATTCGAACTATTTTGTCACGTATAACGCTGCTCAGTCTTAAAAAATAAAAAGGCAATAATGCTGGTTTACCATCTTAGCAGTTAATTCACAGAACACAAATTGCATGCAAGGTTTATATTTATGCAATAGTTTCTTACATACCCTTTTATCGGTACTGCATTTTGTTCAATCAAACAGACAGTTATTGGTTATCTAACCTCGGATGTTTCACCACGTGTGATTAATGAATACTGATTACAAGATCAGTCATATTGGATTTGTTTCCTGTATCAATATAAAAGTGGAATAATTTTCTCACCAGCCGCCATCTCGTCATTATAACATATCTGTTTGTCTCTATATACTGTTAGTCCCACTGAATAATTTGACATAGTATACCTAAGTCACAACTCCGAGAAAAGACAAGATACCCATCCTGATGATGGCTTAATAAACCGAAATATAGAAACTTAACATGTGTATCATGTCGTTTCTCACAGTTGTGACTTTGATTTACTACAATATCTAATGAGAACCCGCTTCTCTATTGAACAACGAGGGAATCGTTTGCCATATCATATTGGTTTCGATTGTATTTTTTACAAAGACAAGGCTGAAGGTTTGAAGAGAACTGTCTGTTGCCTGCGTGTTTCTCGAATACAAGGAGCAATATGAAGCCGATCTGTTTGAGATGTCCTTGTATTGCGTCCTATCCTATAACTGACCTATCTTGTCTTTGTTTTCTGTCCTTAGTATCAAGGACCATTTCATACACCCATTAATTACTTCATATGGTTTTGATTTAAAATACTTCAACATTTGAAACCCAAAATAAATATGTATGTTTCTTTTGAGCTGTTGTCAAATTTCGTAGGATCACATCAATTGGTTGATTGACTGATTGATTGTTTATTTAACGATTTACTCAAGGGAGTTTTACTTATGATGCAGATGTACTTCAATTATGCACAGTAATACTACGACAAATATAAAATGCAAGTGTTTGTTTTGTGGCAAAATTCATCTCTCTTCAGGGCTAAGTTTGTTTGATAAGTGTCAACGTCATACACGTATGGTCTGGACGGAGCTTCCTGTTGTCCTGATGTTCTTCAAACTTCTGTTCTGTCTGTGATGCCAATGTTCTAGTCCTGGGATTGCCTCCATTTGTTCTGTCTTGTCTGTGACTGTTGCTGGTGTGTTCGAGTGCTGGCATACCATTATGTGTGCCCTTACTAATCCTACTCCGGTTTACCGTTCACGGGAGTCCGTCTGGGGACCATCAGGTAAGTGAGTGAGTTACAGGATGAGGTGGTTTTAACGAGGTTTTCCCCCGGTTTTTCACCGGTATTAGGTAAGGCGCCGTATAAACTGGGCAATCTGTTGTTATATAAGTGAAATACCCTTGAGACCGACATCAAATCCCAATCAAACAAACAAACCAATTAAACAACTATCAAACATACTCAGTTGTATTAGACCTATAGCAAGACAGTGTTCAGTGAACTGGGAATATACTGGCTTTCTCCGGATGGCTGTCTCACCAGGGGGTGATAACTGACGTCGTCTTAGTTTCTGTGGTGATATAAAGGTCAGTGATAGACCGTTTCTGGAAAGCCCGGAAACAACCTTTACGTGACTGTTTCAATTCACTAGACAGTACATGCATTATACAGCAACACTGATATATGCAATGTCAGGAAAATACGTAACACAGCTATAATAAGGTACATGAAGAGAATGTCAACAAATATATGTATTTTATATACATGTGAATTTGTATACGAGAACAATTGTCTACTGCTTTGATGTAGTTGGGCATCTTGCCTTTGGGCACGTGCTGAGTATAACCACAGAAAGTAAGAGATCGGTGTTAATTGGATATTTCACGTATTGGGAACAAAGCTGCCACCAACATCATTTGGGTCCATTAGTTCAGGTGTAATAAAAGCTTAGGATCACTATCGACTTTCATTGGGTCTGCATTGTTCTCGGTCTGTCTTGTGCTTTTCTGTCTGTTGTCCTTAATGTGATGTAACTCATCGTTACCAGTTAAGCGGCATTGTGGTAGTACAATACTCTTTTGTTCTGTATAGTCATATTAGCATTATAGTATATGATACTGTAATTTCAATACTGTGTTGTTATACCTCCTGATACAGTATACGGTATTGTGTAGTTAAACAAACCCATCACTGTGTAGTGATACTGCCTGATACAGTATACAGTACTGATTTGTTATACCTCCTGATACAGTATACAGTAATATGTTGCTATACCTCCTATACCGGTATTTGGTAGTTTTACCTCCTGGTATAGTTTACAGTATTGTGTTGTTATACTAACCCGGTATTTGGTAGTTTTACCTCCTGGTATAGTTTACAGTATTGTGTTGTTAAACTAACCCGGTATTTGGTAGTTTTACCTCCTGGTATAGTTTACAGTATTGTGTTGTTATACTAACCCAGCATCGTCCAGTTATACCTCCTGGTATAAAGTACAATGCTATATTGTTATACTCCCCCGGTGTTGTACACATTAAGGTGGGTATACTCTACCTGAACCCGATTCCATAAAGCAGTTTTAGACTTATGTCAAAATGTTTAATGGCCCTCACATTTATCAGTTTTGAATTTAACATTTAATATTTTAGCATAAGTATTATAACGTTATTAAGTCACAATTACAGGTATTAATTTAAATTTAAGCTAAGGCAAGTGGCAAAAATATCAAATTGAGTATTTTGACTGAAGTCAGGAAATGCTTTGTGGAACCCGCCCTTGAATATTGGACAGTTGAAGTTTATACATAATATCTAGGGATGGACAGTTTTATGAATAATAAGCTTGAACACGGGACCTTGACTCTCACTTAACAAAATGAATGCGTGATCAATATCATTAGTCAGAAACTAGGGATGCTCGTCAAGTTATATACCAAAAGTGTATTAGAGTTCTGGCGTCTGTAAATTACTAGTAATGTTCTACATTCCATAAACCGTTCACTCAGATAATCTATCGTACTTTAAGAACGATTAGGTATAACATAGAAGAAGGCATATATCACATCTATTGCAGCTTCCGTCTCCTTGTTATTTATCTAGTTGTATAAAAACATATATTTTTATTTGTTTATATCCTTGTTTATCCAATGTTTATCCCCGTTGTTGTTCAATCGAATGGAGCCGCCAGAAATCAATTAACTCACTAACTATTACAGTTTGTAGGTATAAAATTAGCACATGGCTGATGTTGTACTAATTGGTCAGACCCGCCTTTAAATAAAGATTTGATTTGATGATTTGATTTGATTTCCATATGATTGTGAACACAGAGCTACAAATATTTTTCTAGTTAATGTTAAAACTTTAGTTAAATATGGTTAAGTTGTCAGCACTCATCTATCTTGTCTTTATTTGTTCGTTCCAACCACAAAGTCAA
>JARFOD010025808.1:0-10795 GCA_031763545.1 Mopalia muscosa
AGTTTTGGCCTATATTGGACTACAGGTGGCGCCACCTGGTGGCAAAGTCTAAATTTTGGTTCTGTATGTTAATTTCAAAACTTCTTGTGGAATTCGAATCAAACTTAGTAGGTATGAGTTTTCCAATTGGCAAGCAGAGCTAAGATATTCCACATGTCAAGATGCCATGTAGGATTTTGTTTATTGTGTATTTTTTGTCTAGACATGCTGTCACCTGGTGGATTCTATTTAAACCCGAGTTTAATGTTCCATGTGACAAGATTTCCTCTGCGTATATTGCGTCTCACTTGAGCTCTTGTTCTCAATTACTAAAACCCATCTTTCCCGATACAGTAGCCCAGCTCACCTGACAGGTGTTGACAAGCTCTACCTGCTCACCTTCAGCCTGCCCTGACTACTCTGTACCTAACAAGGTATTTTATGGATGTACAAATTCTGGGTTTATTGATGAGCAACGTTTCGGAGCAGATTCTAGCACTGTTTTCATTAGCCTCTCAAAGAAGTTACTCTGTGCCTAATTAGAATACAGAAGAAAAAAAAACAAAAATCCAATATTAAAGAGATTTTATTTTTATATACAGAAGTTTACAGATTGGTTATACAGACATTTGTAATCAAAAGTACATAATGTATAAACAATTAACAAATTTCTAATTACAGAGATAAACAATTTCAAATCTTTTTGTATGGCATACAGTTGAAAAATAAATTTGTTTTAAAAAAGAATAGATAAGCCCATGGTTACCAAACCAAAAATACCTCAGTGCCATTTTGGGCATAATAAACAACAATAATGTGGTAATTGTTTATTCATTAACTATATCATGGTATCACAATATTTGTTGAGAGTATTAATATTACGGTTTAGAATCACATGACCCCTAAAGATCCCAGCACTGTGGAAATTATTACTGTTTCAACATTTTACATGCAAGAAAAGAGGGACCATATTTTGGAGATGAAAAAATAAACTTATTTCTTTATTCAACATACTGATTTCAAACTTTTATTTATCCAAAAAGATGAATCTGGGTGCTTAAACACAATACTTTAAATAATCCAAAAAGACAAATTTGGGTGATGCAATGGCAAGTCTGGGTCAAAACAGTCCATCTTAAATAAATTATGAGCCTCTGGCTGAGTGCAATAGTTTGTGTTAGTGTGGCTTTTTTGTTTTTTTGAGACTCAGTACCATGATGCGAGTGAAATGCCCTTGTGTATACAATTCAATATCAGGCAATCATATATTGGACTTGTATAGACTGGATACTGAATATAGTGGTGGAACTATCCAAGTTTTTTTCTTTCCTTCTTATGCATGCAAAATATTTAATATATAACAGAGAATTTACCGTTACTGTATATCAATTAGAAATACACTAATATAATTCCACTAGGAATTCCATGCAACTGGATATAACATAATACAAACTATACAAGGCAGCATTAAGAAGAGAGTACATTTCCCAGGAATAACTTACCGTTACTATTTGTTAAATATAAAAGTGATAAGAATGTGGGGCGATTTGGCAAGTTCCAACTGCTGAATGTACACAGGCTGATGGAGATAAAGTTGTTTTTGTGAAGTGTGGTCAGATATCACAGGAGCACACTTTCGTTAAGTTTCAGATGAAGATGTTTTATCATAGTGATGTCACCGTATGGCAGTTTAACCTGGGATCACATCCTGTATCACGTGAATATGCCTTGAGAAGTCTTATACTAGTATACCCAGGTTACTGGAAATTACTTAACACTACAGAATTAACAATAAACAGAAAAATATATTTAAAAAAAAAAACAACAACAAAAACCCCAACAACAAATACATGACTATTTCAATAAAACTTATTCCTACAGAAAAGCATGTAAATAGTTATTAAAGGGAGCTAATATATAGCCTGCCTCCTCTGGGTTATGCTCAGTTAACACTACAGTTTGTCCCACCCGTATTGAAGCCTGTACAGTTAGTGTGGTCAGTGTATAAATACACTTTTACCTATCTGTTTTTGACTGTTGTGAACATTTTTTGTTTTTCTTTCTCTTCACATTTACCAAAAGTATAAATAAAAACTGAAAAGACTTCCAGACTGAAACAAGTGAGTAGCACGCTGGGACAAATTTCTAAAAATTTAAACCTTACTGAATTCTTGTCCGTAAAAAATTCCATGCCTTATTAAACATTGCCATGGAAACATGTTCAACAACATGGAATTAGGGGAAAAAGGTGATGGGTCAACAACTATGAGCACCTATCCATGTGAACAGAGTTTCCAAAAATTTAAGTTCAATAACCCCAATATACCACCCAGAAAAAGTGACATTTATATTTTCTTGATACGTAATGATATTACTGGTAATATTAGTTATTGATGTTTTTCGAAGGGTGTATGGACTTTTATGACCGTCCTGCAAACTCGTACGCCCTGAGCGCAGCCTGAGAAATTATTATCCGCCAAGCCACAGTATGTAGGATTTATTCACTTATAAACCACAAGAAAAAAGATTCTGCGGCTATACAATCTATGTTTTCCGTTCGAGTTACCTCCCCTGACAACTAGCGCTGCCATGACAAGGCATGCAGCTTTCAGGCACGTCAAAAGGCCTGATGATGCTGCAGTAATATGGCCAGCACAAAGACGTTTCTGGTACTTTAGCGTCAGTAAAATTGAGCGGTTGTAAAGCAGATATGTTTTTAACTAACTCTCTACCAACCAAAAATCAATTTCAAAGATATGTTTTATTAAAATTAGAAAATGAGATTTGAAGCGTAGGTGGCCATGTTAGTTTTTATATTACCCATGAACTCTTGTGACATTTAAAATCTCCAAGGGTGCACACGTTTTTACCACCCTGCAAATTGACCAATCAGAACACAACAAATTTAGTTGACGGATAATAATATTTAGCGTTCTAACAATTCATTTAAGTTATATCATGACAGCACTATGGTGTACATAATTATGCAGACGAAATATCAATTAAAATAGTGCAGGGAAGAGATACATAATTTCATTTACTAGACAAAAGAAGTCAAGGGATCATTTTAAATTTTTAGGTTAATATAGAGGGGACTATTTTTGGTCATGTTCTAATGTGCATCATAGTCCTAGTTCATACTAGTTGACAATTTAGGACCACAGTCTGAATCGAGGACAGAATTATTAAGATCAATGTTTAAGCAGTTTCCCTGTGATTCATCTAGCTTCTATAAATATTTTATATAAATATGGCTGTTGTTACAAAATTATAATACAAGACAGGGAAATATACACTTAAAAAACACTCCCACGTAAATCACCATGGCAACCTAATAAACAGAATCAATATCTGTCAGATCTAACAATTTATAAACATAATAGCTGGGGTTTTATTTTGTGAGAGTCAAGAAGCATATTCTTACCATTTAAATGGTCAGATTAAATTATTTCAGAGGTTTGGAATAATAAAGCTTCCTGGTTAAACAGTGAGTTGTTCCTCTGCACACTGAGGCTTTTGTGCAACAATTTAAGCTCAAACCAATGCGCAATGTTTCACTTGGTTGTGTTATAGGTTTTTTGAGGTTATTAACTAGAAGTTAAAATAGCATTTAGTTAATATCCCGAGGAAATAAGAATTTTAATAGTGTACTGCGATGTTTAAAGTACAGGTAATTACTGAACCGCTGTGAACAAATGTGTATTCCTTTATGGTAAACATATGAACATAATTTTAAATAATCAGCGTTTTTTTTGTGTGTGCAATTATTGTTCTGAGAATCCACCTAGTGCAGCAATGCTATGAAATTCTAACCCTCATTTAAGTATTTACCCAATCAAATAAATTTGACAAATAATAATCACAAAAAAGCCCTTAACATCAGTATTTTAACACAATATATTGAACTATAATGCCAGTTATATTTTGCATACAAACCAGTATATACATGTTGTTTATGTTGTGTTCACATGCAAATGATATTTCATGTTTTAGTCCCAGTTCCAATCGTCATCCATCTGAAAACACACCCAAAATGTATATAAATACAATACAATCTTTCAACTCTTTTTATTTTATAAACTAAAATCAGTTAGGCGTTCTTTGTTTTCATTCATAGACATACTGTTATAATAGATTGAATGAAGAGATTTGATAAACTGCAAAAATCATAAATAGAGGTTAAAATATTGATATATATTTGGGAAACCTTGGACTGTGTCAATTTGTGAATGAAACAGCATACGAATGACCATGTTATCGCAGGAGGGACAATTAAAAATCCTGTCTGTAAGGTGTACTGTCGCTAATTTCAAAGCGAAGTAGTTTGAAAATATAACTTTGAAGCTCCAACTTCTCCAAGATCCCAATGTAACACAGCAAAGTATGTAATCTTGAGTTAGTTTGCCAGTTGAAACATGGATTATGTCCGAAATATGAAAAATATTAAATATTTAAACTAGTATGTAAATTTATTTTCCAGACCCCTTTTGCAAAATTGTTAATTAAGAATAAAAAAGATTTCACATGTTTTATGTTTAATTGTGCACCAATTATTTGTCATTATCCCAGTTACCCCCACTTACTGTGTCTAGATCCTCCAGTGTCTCCGGAGACTTGTATTTCTTTGCGGCCTCCTCAGCCAATCGGATGTCTTCCTCTGTTAACTCGATATCAAAATCTTCATCCCAGTCCTCATCAGTAGCTTCTGCACTTCCTCCCTCTATAACATCAGAATAAAAATCAGGTATTTTGTTTCAGCTTATTATGTTTGTTTGATGGGCTTATGCTGTACTTAAAGTTATTTTAGCTCACCGGATGCTCAATATGACTGAGGACAGAAGAGGACAATCACAAGACACAACACGTAGGTGCCAACATAGACTGACTTTCTGTAGATCATTAGCGCTTAGAGAAACAGGGAGCTCCTTGCCAGCATTCTCGCTTATTAAAATAAGAGATTTAACATAAAGCATGATGACAAAATGGAACAATTACTGTTCAAAGAGATGAAATCATAGGAATAAGTGTGTGTTTGTTTGATTGATTGGGGTTTAATGTCTTACTTAAGGTTATTTGTATGACAGCTTGCCATCCGAATGGGTGAAGGAAACCACCCACGATGCCACTGGCAACAAACAGATACTAGACAGGACAATCACAGAACATGAAACAAAGACATCTCCAACAGATCGGGTTCATGTTGCCCATTAACTCTGAGAGCACCTGATCAACATGAAGCTCCCTCCTAACACTAGTGGTGTGTGTATGTAGCTATCAGTGGACTTTGTTGATGGGAGAGACCCTGAAATGGCTGCCCAAATACAGTTTTCTCAACAATACCAATTTTTCACTTTACCTAAAAAAAGAGAGGGACCTGTGAAAAGCATCTAATCTTCATCTCCATGATAACCTCAGCTTACCTTTTTTTAAATTAGCACTTTCATCGGATACGGGTGAGGATGATCCTGACCCAACAACCACCATGTCACCTTTCTCTCGAGTTTTCAGATCCTTCAATGCTTTATAATCAGCTTTTATACCTGACAATTTTGTGGCCTCGTCTGGAGTTACAGCCACGACAAGTTTATGTTTTGTTTCATTTAGGATGAGTGGAATGTGTGGATCTGGTGTGTTTGTTGTTGTTGTTGCTTCTTTTACATTGTCACTGGCACTATTGGTATTCAATTGTGGTTCAGATATCACAACATTTAAATCCTTTTCATTTTCAGATTTCACAGAGCTTGGTGAAACCTTTGTCTGATCTGCCGAGTTTGTTTCAGTTTTCGTCACATTTTCTTGTTCCATGTCATTCACATTATCAGTTTTCACAGCTCCTGAATCCTCCTCAGTTGTATTCACAGTTTGATCGTCGATCATCAAAACTGAATCAGGTATCTGAGCTGGATCAGGTATCAGAGCTGGATCAGGTATCTGGGCTGGATCAGGTATCTGAACTGAAACAGGTATGTTAGTTGCTTTGGATAAATCTTGAACAATTTTCTCAGCATCAGTAGGTCTACTGTTTTCGATATGGTCAGGTTTGTTATCTTCTATCTTGGATAATCTTTGTTGATGTTGTTGTCTGATATTTTTCTGAGGTGTAAGGTCAATGAACCCATTTTTCTCATCAGTATCACTTCCATCGTCTTCCTCTGAAACATTATAATCAAAAATATTAAACAAACATCATGAAAAAGATTATAATTTCACTCCTTTCAGAATAGAAGTCAATATGTATCTTGTTTGAACTGCTGATTTAATATATAGTCTTGGCTGAAAAGCCCACCTAAATCCTGTCTCACCATAGGAAAAATGGTTTGTTTGTAGGTCCTCAAATGACACCATTTGCATTTTAAATCAAATATCCTTGAAAATGTTTATTTAAAAAAAAAAGAATTTATATCAAAATTGATTTGTGTGTTTGATTATGATTTAATGTCGTACTCAAGGGTATTTCACTTATATGATTTGGTATTTGACGAAAAGCATAGAAAACCACCTGAACGATTGCTGGAGCCACATTGCGACTCACTCTTGTATCTGAGGTCGACACATGGACATTGAGGTCCAATAATTCATACTACGCCATTTTAAGTTTCAGAAACATGCCAAAGTAAGTTTAATTCTCAATAATTTGAGCTTTGAATTTTTACACAAAAAGATGCTAACACAACATGTATATTTATAAAATATCAGATAATCTTTATCCTTACTAAAGCTAAAATCTTATATATCTGAATAGTGGAGGCAATAAAAATAATTTTCGCTGCAATAATGATTGACTGATTGATTGATTTGGGTTCAACGTTGTACCCAAGGGTATTTCACTTATATGAAGACCGATTGTCCATCTTACACTGCACCTAGCCTTATTACAGTGGATAACTGAGAGAAAATCTCATAAAAACTACCCCAACGATTGCGAGAGCCACAACATGTAACTCGCTCATATACCTGATGGTCGAGAGGCGGCTTCTACTATAGAGATCTCTGAATAATATCTGAATAGCCTACCATCATCCCATGTAAAAGAGTCATCTCGACTAGCATCTGCCCTTCTCATGAGAGCAACCTTCCTCGCCTGGTCTAATTGAAGCTGATGAACTTTGTAGAAGTAGCGAGCCCAAAAATCTGCATGTGAAACTTCAGCTGGAACCTGTGTCAAATAACAAGACAGGATTTATTTTCTTCGCAAGGCCTTATTTTGTCAGATAAAGGACTCACTAGTTTAATTACAGTGTTAGTAGTACTATAGTTTATTTTTCACATGGATTTGCACCAGGTCAATGGATGAAGGATACATGGATGTTGTGAACAGTCCAACCCCAGTTTTGTTTTGTTTGATTGGTGTTTAATGTCGTACTCTTATACACTTATATGACGGACACAAATACAGGACATCACAAACAAATCTGCTTCCCGTTACCCTTTAGCTCTGCGAACACCACGGCAACAGAAAGCAACCTCTTTTTTCGCCTCTTACGATCAACCGAGGAAGCCGAGGGAGTATTCTGCAGGGCCATGTCCCATCGCTTCCTCACGGGGCTATTGCAGAAAGACATCAAAAGTAGGCAATCAATGATAAGATTGTTTGCATGTATGACCCCCTGCTGCACACAAAACATATATGGACTAAATACCTCGTAACAATATGGACATGTGCAAGAACTAATATGTTACAGTGATTTTTCAAAGTTTCTGGCCCGAATAATAAAAATTATGGTAAGGGCAACAATAACAAAAATCTTAACTGATGATAAAGTTGTATAATTTAAATATAAATATACATAAATTTAATAAATCTCAACAGATTAAAAGTTATTATACAATTTTAGCAATTAATTGAAAGACAAATAAATCTGAACAATTTCATGCCACATTTGAGGTAATATATATGTTACCTCTTTTCCTTTGGTTTCACCTTTCTCAAACCACTCAACGGTCACACTGTGAGACTCTGCATTCACTCCACTCACTACAGCTGAATGGACACGCCCTGGAAAACATTTTAAGACAGCTTAAGGTTGGTATTTATAGTTCAGCTATAATAGTGAATCGCTCATATACCTGATGGTCGACAAGCAAACTCGATCGTGTGAATGCTAAATCAAAGCAGGTTCAGTTTAGGAAGCGCACTCGCTACCACTAAGCCAAGGCTGCAGACCTACGATAATGAAATGACTTTTTTTAATCAACCATGGCTAAATCTAGCAGCTTCATTTATGGCATTGGCAAGCTTTAATATTCATAATGAAAAGCTTAAAGGCCATGCCTCTGATTATAAAACATTGTGGATTGACTGATTAATTGATGTTTGTCATTAGCACAACCAAGACGAGAAGCAGAACAATAATGTTGGAAAGTTAATTTTCCTCAAGTGCTAAGTAAAGACAGCATTGCTACTCTTGGAGCAAACTACCCTTAGCCAGAGGGCTAGGACATTATGGAAAGCCTTTATATGACATTATATTAGGTTTACCACCTGTTGGGTAATGAATTATTATTAAGTAAGCTTATGAATTGAAATGGCAATATCGTCTAAACATGTCTATTCATTTTTTAATAAGTGAGTGCCAATGTCTAATACATAACTTAAAGACAAACTGGAAAGCTTGTTATGGATATTAACTTTGATGTATTCCAGATTTTTACTTGTGTATGTAATGCCATACAACCACATTTGCTAAAACCACTATCACCTTGTTCTGACAGAATCATACAAGGTCTCTTTTTGGTGTAGCTAAGTTGAATCATCTTCGGTTTAAATACCTCCATGATTCAAAGTTAAAATCATTGGTAATCAATGAGATTAAAATCAGATCAAAAATGATCCTAGTCTTTTGTTTGTTGCAAATATTATAGTCTGATGGAAAGGCATATGTGGAACAGTCTTGATAGGCTTGTAAAACCAGGTTTGTAATTGTTGAAGCTTTCTTTCAGGCCAGCTCGGACAGTGACCTTTCATGAACCAGAGAGCCTGACCCAGTTGAACACAATTTTGCCAGCCCATTCTTCAGACCATAATATTAGCAACAAACAAGACACAGGAAACCATTTTGATCAGATTTTTTAATAAATATATTTGTAATAAACTGTCTAGAGTTAGTGGGATTTGACAATATGTCTGTTCCAAATAGACTGTTTTTAATTTTACTTGAAAAGGCCAAAAAACAGGACCATACATCTAGGCCTAGGCTATAGGGCCTATCTGTCACACAATTCAGAATTTAAATCTAGTGTTTTTATTATAATATATTGAAAGTCAGTATATATATTTATTTGTTTAGAAGAGTTTGATGGAACCCAAATAGAAAGAGGATGTTCATGACAGGCAGACTATTTTTTCAACAAAAAGCAGTAATCGAGTTGCAAGTTTTGCACAAACAAAAACTGAGTGAAAAAAGATCACTCATCAATGTTTCGAACACCGGCCGCTGACATCATTCGACCAACTCACCATCCGTTCGCTGAATGTCGACATTCACACCAACTCTTAGTTCTCCCAGGTCCATCATTGAAACAAGCTGATTCAAACTGTCAGGGTCAATTAGCCGAAGTTCAATCGCTTTTAGTGGAATCCTACATGCGCCGTTTGGGCATTTTCTGCAGGTTGCCTCGTCCGTTGAGAATTTCAAATGTCGCCAGTGCGCAGGCGCACGTGAATTGTTGATGAGCGCCCTCTTCAGTAGCTAAGGAAAAAAGGTAAATAAATACACGTGACACTTTAACTTTCAAGCTGACCACATGGCTTATTACGCAGGAGAACAAATGATCTTAGTTTTAATTGTTGTCTTGGTAATTGACAAAATGAAAGATTGGTGTCATTTTTCCCTTGCATTTTTTTTGACTGATGGCAGTTGAGGTCTGTTCGACCAGGACTTGTATTATAAGCTTGGATATATAATAGGGCCCTGTTAGATGTATGTAGTACGGTAGGCCTACATCCTGAGAAATACCCTGGTATTATTAGTACAGGCATTATGTATGCCTGGGTTGGGGCTTATACTAACCCAAGCCTTAATACTAAACCTTAACCGAGCCATAAAAAAACCTAACAATAACCCTAAAATTGACGCCATATACCTTACATGACTTTGAAGAGTGGCAATGCTGTCTTTACTTGGCACTGTAGAAAATTAACTTTCCAACATTATTGAAATGCTTCAGATCTTTGTTGTGCTGGTGTTAATTGTCGTTGAAATACTCGTAAAACACGGCGTTAAACACCTATCAATCTATCAATTCATTACTAAAGTATCAAATGATTTTGAACATCGATTCTTGTGCTTATCAATTTTTGCTTTACACTTGAAAAGATGGCAACATTTTTAAATGATTAAATTTTTTATTCACCAAACAACAACAATAAAAAATTATAAAAATAACATCTCCGAAAGACTTAATTGTTTCTATGACCAGTTCCTATACCGATAGGATTAACTTCAAGTAACTTGAAAAACAATATATACTCAATAATAAGTAGCAGAAGTATTATATTGTAGAGAAAGACAATTTTGCTGGTCTCCTCCGGGGTTCGAACTCGGGTATTTGGTCTGGCTAGTCGTACTCAAGGGTATTTCACTTATAACGACGAATTGTCTACTTCACATAACGATTGCCGGAGCCACAGCATGTGACTTGCTAATATACCTGATGGTCGACAGGCGGACTCGCGATCCGATGAACGGTACATCGAAGCAGGTTCAGTTTAGTTAGCCCACACGCTACCACTAAGCCATGACCGCGGGCCTATATATAAGTGAGATAGGTGAATAAAATTGCCTGGTGCAGGGTGCGTGTTCGTAGAGAAGGGGGG
>JARFOD010025819.1:0-10795 GCA_031763545.1 Mopalia muscosa
ATGTTCTGTATTTTTATTCGTCGTCATATAAGTGAAATACCCTTGAGTACGACGTTAAACACCAATCAAACAAACAAACAAATCCTCTTTGTCTCATCTATCTATTCGGTTTCTTGCTAACTTTTCTCTGCCCTTTTGGCCTTGGGAATTTATGTTCCTACTTCTTCAAAGCTATTCGAGAAGACATTGCTTTTCTTTTATGCATTTGGTCTCTTTGTTAAAAAAGCTTCACGAAACTGTCTTTGTTCACCTATATATTTATTAATAGTTTACTGCATATTGTTTATTTTAAGTTATTTGTTCGAGAATCAATCGATCAATATTTTAATACACGAATTCAAAACCATTCCGATGGACTTCATCTTTACAAATTTAAGATGAAAGGCTGGTATACACTTCTGGGGAAAGGCTAGAATGAAGGGACATTTTTATGATGGTCTGTCTTTAGAACCTGCACAGTTCCTCCAGTTGATGCTGTTCATTATTTTGCCGACCATTATGTACTAAATGAAATGTTAATGAATGTATTATACGGATACAATGTCCATTGTTGTATACGTTTTCTATGCGTCTGTATGGCTTTCAAATAGGGACATAGTAGAGTTAATTATATGAAAACTAGTCTATTTATATCATACTTATTCATGCTAATCGGCACAGACGATGAACCTGGTGAAACCTTTGAATATCTGGCTGTATATTGTCATACTGTTATATTTACATCACTATTACAAAGTCTGCATGTGTGTATCAGCGTGTTGCTTGCTGCCAACCGAAGATAAAATACTTAAATTCTTATGACATACATGAACAAAAATATAGGCAAATCTCAAACAACCCGTTTTTTTCCACAGTCCAACTGAAAACCTGAGACATCTAGCGTATCTTAGTCGGATAGGAAAGGAAATTAGTGTTTCTCCTGACAGCGCAATTGAATGAAGAGAAGGTTCAAACTAGACAAATGTAGCATCTATCGTGTTTTAAATGAGTCCGATAGAGTGGGAGTACTAAACAACATCGATTTCTACGGAAATGATTTGAGCAAATACTCAATGGGGAAGTTATCTAACATGGTCACCGTTTCTCTTTATAAGCTTATCAGTGTTCTTTGTTCGTATAGACACTCAGGTAATGAGTTACAGTCCACCGAATAATAGGGTTATAATAATTTAAAAAACCGGTTATAATAATTGAGGACTTATGACTCGATCAACCATGTGGCCATTATTCATATACCAATTTAATTGAAATCCTACATCATTGTGAATTTCTTGCGATATTAAATCTATCACACTTCCAAAAAAAAAACAACATGTTGGTAACCCATTCCTCTTAATAAAATATCTTTGACCTCAGCCATTGCATAACGCTGGGACTGATTAACGTTTATTTAACACCTAACGTTAACATTGGGCTCTATCGTAACACTAACCTATTATGCCTCTTTCTCCTTGGAGCTCAAACATGAATTATCTAAAAAAAAAAAAAGCACCGTACGAATGAAAACAAATTACCGATCACAATTGATATGAAACCGTGTTGTAATTGTTGGGTACACTTTGTTAGGCTAAGATCCTTGGTTATAAATGCTTAAAACAAGTTTTTTTTAATGTGATAATCCAATAAATACCTAACAACTTTTCGATGACTGTCTTTAAAAGCTTACTATTTGTAACTAGAATTTCATATTAATATTATATTATAATCAACATTGAATCTATAACATTTAATAAAGGGATAACCATTTTTGTTTCCATGGGTTACAGCGAGGTCTTCTTACGTCAATATTACTTAATCCTAAGTTGGGACGCTCGAAAAATAAGCAAAACGTATTGTTAGGAACTACTTTGAACAACCGGCCATCAAAAGTTAGGTATCTAAGACCGTTGTTCTAATTTACTTCAGGCGACTTTTAGCTAATACAATAAAAAAATATATAAGAACAATTTTATTATAATACAGATCTCATAATGCAATAGCTTTTTTGCAAATTCCCTGGTAACCTGGAATATAAGAACATGGCCAGTTTTAAGAACGTTCTACATTTCTGTCACGCAAGTAGGTTGATGTCATTGAATACAGCGACGTTGCTGTTGAATCAACAATGAAGCTCTTTGCACTTTTAACTTGATGAACTCTGTTGTTTAGAATGTTACCATTCCTCAAGTGAATGCTTCAAGTAAACGCTTTCTTGATATACATTATTTTGTAGGACAAACCTTCTCCTGTCGACCACCATATTATGTTGCTATACTTGCCTTTACAACCACCATTTAGCTTAACAATTACCATTGATGCAAAACAAAAACTAATGTAGGTATTTCTGTTAATGTTTATTTACTTTTTTATCCTAAAGATGTGTTCATGAATGTTATTGAAACAAAACAGTCATGTTGTATTAGCATTTGTCTCAAATTCCGATTAACTCGTTTTTTATTCCCCAATGGTCTGGTAATTACGTTAATCAATCAAATCGTCCCTGTCGCTTGTATTATTTATACGCCACTGTTCTCTAGAGTCAATCTCTTTGAAGTTATCTACCCTCTGGGACCTAATAAATGAATTATCTTGGTCGGATATGAAAATTCATATTACTCTAATGTACATGTACATATATGAGAATTTGTAAGCAACCTTTTAAGTTTTCTCATAATTTCATGGCTGGATTCTCTTTCTTGAGGTCTTAATACAGAACTGTCAATATGTTCCATAATAAATTCATCAAGATATACCCCTAAACCCATTGAATAATTTCTTAATCGAGCATGCAAATTATATCTATGATTGTATGAAAACTGAAATATCGCGTGTTCGCATGATGTCATACAAATACTGCATGAGTTGTCAGTTTGAGGCGTTCAACGAGAGCGAAACGAAGCTCCGATTGTCGTGGACTGATAAATCAATGCTAGATTAATAAGCATGCAGTGCTTGTTTTCTTATACCACCCGTTTCTGTTCCAGCGTTTAGAACCGTTCTGTGTCATAATATAACGCATACGGTTGAACGGATATTAAGTTGGACAAAAAGAGTAGTATCAACTGAAGCATGTTACCACAACAGCCCTCTCACTAATATTCATACTGTGAAGATTTTAATCCGATTATTGGTTGATTTGCCATTGTCATAATATCAGCAAAGCTAATACATTGGGAATACAGCTAAATATGATGTGTATTATTTACATGTCATCCACATCAACCACACCGATACTCAGTTAGTGGCATTTAGATACTGTAGTAGTAACATAAGAAAACTCTATGGATTTCAGCATCTATATAATCCTGTAATGATAATTATACCGTTTCCATTCACTGTGCATCAGTGATTTACAGTGAGAGAACAAAACCTTTCTGTTATTTTAAATGCTTTATATAGTACAGATGAGCTCTGGTCATGAAATTATTTCTGCAGAGATTGAGATAAAATGAAGTGAAAGTATTTTCATATTTGCTTAAAGACTAATGGAGCACTTAATTAGCTTAAACTGACACTAAAGTATTCTGATTTAAAATAGTTAATAGCTTTATTTCATTTCAAAAAGCAATGTTAATTTGTTATTGACAAAAATAAAATGTCTTCCCTAGTTCCTATATGTGTGTTAGATTGTGAGTGTATTAAATCCTTAGGCTCGTAATCAATTGCTTACTCTCATTACTAATGTAAAGATGTAATAAGATTTAGTTAAAAGTCTGCAAGTAAAATTGTGTTCTTCTGGCAAAGTGTTATTTTTGATTGGCGTGTTCTTATTTGGACAGTATACATTTTAATCTAGTTACAACTCTGATCCCTTTAACAACCGGCAGGAAAAGCATCGCAGACAAACACTTGTTAGTTAATTTAAGCAAACAATATCTCTCGACTCGTCCGCCAGCTTGTTTTGTGGCTGTGTATTGATCACTCTCAGTGTTAGAGCTAAGTTAATCTGTTCAGGTTTAGTTATATCTAATTCTACTCAATTTAATCAACTGGGCAAACACCGCGTCAGTTTGAAGGTTACTTTTTACCACTCGTTATATTTGACTGCGCTAGAATCCTGTCTAGTTCTTCCAGACAAGTCAGTATCAGTTACTAATGTGAAGATCAAATGACAAGGCCTAGCCACAAATATCTAATTTTGTTAGATCAAGACAAGATTTTAATTGTTTTACAAACATTTTGCCTAAGCGGCATTCAAATAAATCACCTGTGTTAAAGGCGCTTTATTTATCATACCATGTCCAGGTGCCATGGTACACATCCCAGACTATCCCCTATACCAAAACATCGCTTGTTGCCTATTGGTGGGTCGGAGACATCTCCTCCGGGAATAGAACGGGTCTTCATTATAAACATATTACATAATTAATTAAAAATAAGCTTGATATATACATATGTAAAGCCTCATTAGGACGCTTCAAAGATTTTAGGATTGGAGTTTCTTTATCACTGTTTATAAAACTTGTTTTCTGTCATGTAAAGAACATACGGATTTATCAATTCATAAAGTAAAATTAATTTTGAAGCAAGGCCATACTTGTCTCTATCTTTAGTGTTTATTTGGCTTGTTCACCTCGCCATCCTGAAATTCTCAATTGGTTTTTTTTCTCTCGCCCATGTGAATCTATCATGGCAGATTATTGCATTACTATCTGATGAATGGCTTTCAAATGTACATTTGTGATATATACAATTTGTTCGCTATACTGAGATCTCCAGACCTACATCGAGCGATTATAGCTATTAAAATAATCAAACTTTACCGAGGTTACAGATTGGCAACACTTGTCCTTTTAGTGACTGATTTAATGGCATGTACACCTCGCTATCTGTGTAAAGCCTCATATTTTTCATATAAACGGTTATTTTCTTCTTTCGGGATATTTGTAGGTTATCTATACCACGTCTAGATTAAGAACTACTTATAAACTCGTCACAGCTGCCAGGTCAACATCCGTCTGCGAGTGTAATTAATGGTTGTGTTCATGTAATTGTGAAGATGGGCAAAATCACCAAATACTTTGTTTGGAAGTTTTTCCCGCCTTTTTAAATTGGCCTTGTGTACTTCAATAGTTCAAAAGTAACTGGTCTTTGGAGAATCTCGATGAAATTTGGTCACTTTGAGACACAAAACAAAATTTTAATACTTACACCCGATTGTTCCTTGATGTTCATACTAGTATATTGTTTATCTGGTGCCTAATTTTATTATGTCTGGTGTGAAGTCAAGTCCTCTTTTCAACTCTATTTTCCGTTTCAAAGGATTGGCTCCATCGTTAGTAGTAAGGAACAATACCATACTTATGGTTTTAGTAACCTAAAATATTTTTACGAAGATATCGAGTGGTCAATTTCGAATAGGTAAGGAGTAAACATCATCTTGACATGGAAGATAGCTCATCTCACCAAACCCAAATTATCATTGTATTATAAAAACGTGAAGCCTTTAAAATCCACAGTCAAGGGTTATCTGAGTGACACTAATAGTCTTATCCCAACATTCACGATACGATAAATACCATTGTACATGTTTTGTATTCACATGAATGGTTTAAAATGACCAACGGCTTCTCCCTCCAAGTCACTTCAGACGAACAGGGACCGTTCATGCGATATCTAACATTCAGGATATACGATCGGTGAATACAGATGCAGGAGCGAGTGTCATTAGATTATTTTGACAGATTGGTATGCGTCAAAGTACAATACTATAAAAAAAATGGTGCCCAAATTTAAATCGTCTGTGTACAATTTAGGGAGTCTCTCACATATGGTATATATGGTATATCGTCCAAGCCTTAGTAGCATAACTTAAGTTCTTACTGATGAAAAGGGCTTATTATTCCGAGTATTGAAACACAATCAAAGTTAGGGCCAGCGTGAAAATATCGTCTCTGAAAACGCAATGAATTACCAATCAAACAAGCGACGGACACAAAAAAATGATTGAAGCGTCATGAAGCCCATGGCTTTTTCTAACATCATATGAAAATAACTTTAAGAAGTTTTTTTGCGACGAAATTCGCATCCCACCACCAAAACAAACAATGGTAACATTATACCAAACCAAGCAGTGGAGTGTGAAGACGCCAGCGTAAATCTGGCTGTAAACATCTTGACTAAGAGATTTGAGTCTCAGGAAGTAAGCCACAATTGCCAATCGGTCATCTGACGTCACAAAGTTAGTGGGAGTGGCGCTTTACTTCACGCACATTTGTCCTTTATGACGTTATTTAAAAGCATTACGAGATTTTCATTGACATTGGCACAGGGTATGATATGGACGTGGTGCAGTAGTGTATGTATGCCATTCAATCGATTTAGATTAATTTATCAAAGACGTAAACAGCATTTATTTGATTATGTTAATACCCGGATGCGAATAGATCTCTTGTAGAGTTTGCCTGCTACATGCAGACTTCCTTTCCGGAAGCATAGAGTAAACCAGTGTTTCGGCCAGATCCGGGTTTTTAAGTCTGCGGATCAGTGTATTGATTGCCAATAAGTCTAATCGTTCCTTCTGTCATTGTTTGGTTATTGTGTTTGAGCGAAGTTAAAAAAGGTAATGTTTGGGACAAGATGCACATTAATGCTGCTCATTAAGCAGACACCCCATAAAGTTTGGAATATCATGTAATAACACAAATATAAACAAGTCTGTTCCGGGAGTATAAAAACGGCTGGTAGACTGAACTGACTGGAAAAGTTTTATAACACAACAGATTCAATCCGATTTTACCACATAATTCTTTATTAAAATATTTGATATCATGCTTTAACTAATCTATCGTGAAAATAAATGGCCATTCTCTAGTCTTTGCAACAATATGCTCGATATAATCACCTTTGTAGAATTACACAATCCCACTGCTCAATGAAAATGACGAGTCCCAGGATCAATCATTATAGAGTTGGTCCGTAATTCCGGCCCAAAATGATCATTTTTACTATCATGGTAAAGCGAAGTCTGGCTACATACTGCCGACGGAAAGAAAAAAATATTCAACAATCTTTCCATCATTTAATTTAATCCTGGTCTTGAGTTTCAGTTGACACAAATGTCACAATAAAATTACACTGGCATACTGTTTTCGTTTCCAATAAGAACAGCATAATGAATTGCGCTGGCATATTATAATACAACGATGGGACGTACAACAATCGTAAACGATAGCCAAACTTGAACAGTAAAAGTCAATTAGGTGGCAATAATTGACATGACATATATGTTTGGTTATGATTCGTTAGAGAGAAGACAGATCTGAGGAGTAAGGGCCTAGGTGAACATAGAAATCTTATAATAGGGGAACAGAGGGTTGGCAGGGAGAGTCGAGTTGCCCCCGTTCTCCCATAGCTATTGGGCAACATGAAGCAGATGTGTTTGTGATATATTTATATAAGTTGTTCGGTCTTGTCTTTGTTTGTTGCCAGTGGTAAGCCGCCATCTTACACAAATAGCCGTACGTACGACGCAAAGGCCCAATCAAAGAAACAAACATATATACGTTGCTTCATTCCTACAAAACCATGTTTCTATGTGGTTGAATAATGATTAATTTTTGCGAAATTCATTTATAACCCTGGCGATATTGCTTACACTACTGGTTTTATGTCGTCTTTGAGAGGCATTTAGAAGCAGGGAAGCAACTATCAACGTTTGTCACTCAACCATGCCACACAGGGGTAAGGTCAAATGTCGAGTAGCATCCTTCTGCTACAATGTCATCTCGTCTAAAATTATCCAGGATATTCAAAAACACCTTGTGATTCATCAATTTGACTTAATACAAATAGCATATAAAGGAACAAAAACGCAATTAACCCTGTGTGCGTGACCAGACAACCTGCTAAATAATAATAACACTACATTGCTTTTTTACGATACGAAGCCTTGATAACAATTAAGTGTTTTACCGGCGACAGTGCTATTACAGTTATGGAATAAAAACAATATTAATATCGATATATATTTATCGATGTCGAACTTGATTTTTTCCGTATATATTATTATTTTATCAAAATAAAATATTCTCCAGTAATAGAGAACAGACCTTTCCTCTATGTGTTTCACCTAAAAAATGAAACCACCCTTAAACCGAATAATTATCTTGTGTCTATCTGACCTAAAACAAAAAGTTATAAATATCACTGACAAAAGTTATTGATCTATTTTTTCTAACAGCAAACACAAACTATCCACCATAAACTGATATGATTTAGAAGTGGTCATCAGGGGCTCTATATGGTATATTTCATTGCCCTCCTGTCGTTCATTGACACGTATTTTAGCCATTGAATCTGTGGCAAACTGCAGTCAATACTTGTTTTGAGACATAATTGTAGACGGCATATTGTTCTTTGCCGGAAACAATTTTTTAGCAATGGCTCGACCGGATAAGTACCGGGTTTATGTTTTGAACCACCGGATTTTGTAAGAATAAAGAATGGAAAACCAATCTCAATTTTTTTTTTAACTTTTGAAAAAAGTATACTCGGAAATGGTGTGTATTATAAATGTAATCATTATGTACCCATTGGAGATTTAGCCTATTTGTTCAACAAATCCCTCAGAAATGTATGTTTAATTATTTTTTGATAGCGTATACGTCTTGGATTATCTTTTAAGAAGGACAGTATATGAAGTTTAAATTGAGGTTTTTATAAAAGGATGACAACTATAAATTTCTGCTGTTAATTTCCGTAATAAAATCGCCAGTGACACATGTCTATAAAGAGTTTGGCACATCTAAATTGCAAGAGAGAACTAAAATAAAATGGCAATAGCATAACCAGTGTTAAATCACAAATAAAGGTAGTGTGTTAACTCGTTTGTTTAGAACTGTTATGGTTATGTAACTGTAACTCAGTAATGCAAAAAACTGCACAAAAAAAGAGGGAATTATTTTGCTCTGTCGGAAAACAACGTCCCTCCAGTGATATGTAAAGACAGCTGAATTGCACTGGTAACATATCACCCTTAGCTAGAGGGATTAGTTTTGCTGGAACAACAACCTATAATGAAAAAAGATAACCAAATTAAAATGAACAATACTCGCAAGACAACGAAGACGCTTGTCTCCCCTCCGATCTGATTAACTAACTGTTTTTAGGGGATAACCAAATATTGAATCTGTCTTTACAACCATGGCACATTCGTGCTCGTACGTAAATCTTGGTCACCTCAATCCGGAGAAACAGAGCCAAAGAAAGACTAGTTATGGTTCGTTTGATATTCAGTTATCTGCTAATGTAATCTGTGTCAATTGTTGTAACAAACTCAAGACCATTTGAGCAAGGTTTAACATGTAGTAAAATACAAATTAAAAAATGCTAAAACGATTTTCAGACCAACAAACTTAATCTATTTACCTTGTCTGGTAGAAGTTTACACTCTTGTTTGTTTGATTGGGGTTTAACGTTGTACTCAAGGTTATTTCACTTATATGACGATGTGCCAGCTCAAGAGGTGAAGTAAACCACCGTCAACACCGCTGGCAACAAACAAAGACAGGACGGGACACAGACACCACAAACAGATCGGCTTCCTGTTCCACTTTAGCTATGAGAGCACCAGGACAACATGGAGCACCCTCCAACCACCCGCTTTACACTCTTGAGAACCTAATTCAATATTGCGCTGAAACATAGAGTGTAAATAAATGCGACTTATATTATGTGCTTGTTTGAGTGTAACGGGAAGCCATAACTATGAGTCTTTCAGATCGGGTCGTTATATTCCACACCTTCTTGATTAGCGTCGGTTATTTTTCCATTGTTCTTATTTTATATCCATCAGCTCATCTTTATGTTTCGAAATAACCTAATTCAGTGAGCCAAGGTCAGTGCTTTCTGTAGAGAAAGAATAGCCACTTTTACTTAAATGAAAACGAAGCCTATTTACGAAGCCTATTTCACTAAAAATGGAGTGCACCTCAGAGGAACGTGTGACACGTCAGTCCTGTTGGATAAACTGTTCTTCAAACTAAGCGCATAATGGTCCATTTAATTAAAAGGTTGAATACATCATTACCCTTTATAAAAATTGTTGGGAGGAGGGGGGATATTCTTCTTTTCAGCCATTGGTGGAATTTTTAAATTGACATCTAGCAAAAACAGGGCTGTGGTTGATTAACTTGTGTAGTGGACTGCGTAACCCCATTCAGTAAACCTCTGCTACTTCCAGTTGTCTATTTGATCTCAATTAGAAACGGAGAATATGATCCGTAAGTTTCATTTGCGTCTACTCGACTTCCGGTGACCGACTTCAGAGCCGTATTTTGTTTTACCCAATGTGTGCAGGTGAGGGACTGAAAGGGACAATCGTCACTTTTTCAACTTTCCGTTGATTCTAGAATAGATAGAATTTGGACTGTCACCGGAAGTGGTGGTATTACGAGAAATATCGCAGGTCATATAACATGCCTTACATGCCCTATATTCCGTAGTCTCGCTAAACCAGAATTCTCGCGAGAACTTCGATCACGCTAGATAGCCTGGTAACAGAGCATACTAAACGTTGCAAATGGCCGTCATATGGTCCTGGTATCGTACAGTTAGTTTTCTGATAGGTTAATTTTTAAATATATTTTTAAACATTCAATATCACCCAAAACCTCAAAATTAATTTATTTGTAAATAAATACAAAGGCTTTAGGTTCAATGTAATTATAAATGACGGTCTTAAACGCAAATTCACATTTTGAATAGTCCAATATATTTCACAGTCTTAATGGCATAATACCATGCCTGTTTTGTACATCTGGTATGTGTCACTTGTACATTAGTATTGGCTTCGGTAATATGATGTGATTAACTG
>JARFOD010025830.1:0-10469 GCA_031763545.1 Mopalia muscosa
GCTGGTCTGCTCACATTGCCGTTGAGACTGGGTAATGGCTGGTTTCATACTTCTACTTGATAGACTTCTGCTTTCACTTATATATAACTTAACCTTCCACATTATAAAAAGTTATGAACATTTCATTCAGCAATTCTTTGAATATATTTAATGACGGGTAAAACCAAAGCTTATTCTGTAAACTAACATAATAGCTGCCCATGTCTGAACACCCTCGGCCATTTCCGCACCAGTACCGCAAATAATCTCTGCGCACAAAACATCCGGCAATAAACATTACACATTTTTGTGAAATAGTATTGCTCCATTCACCTCCGAGATAATTGTACTGGTATACGGAAAGTGTCGAAGGATGTTCCGACAAGTATCAGTGCATGCTATTTTTCATATGACGGACAGAAATCTATCTAGCCACGTTTTCGTGGTCTGTTCCATTCGTATATGCTTAAGACACTATAACAGTATACTAAGATCAGAACATTATCTGATCTAAGATGAACTTCGAGTGTGTTTGCCCAAATACAAACAAGAACACACACGCAACAATATGACCCCCTCGCTTCGTTTCGGTGGAACCATGTATAACTTAAATTGTAACAAGACCACGCCCCCCCCCCCCCCTGACAATTGATTTACCGTTTTTTTTTTCATAACATTTATTGACAACTGTAAGCATAGACGTTTGAGCACTTCCCATCGTGGTTTTCGCTTAACTTACTCCAAATATCTCTAAACACCGATACAATACATTATAAATAAATTCAACATAAATATTTCAAACATTTGATATCACATATAGCATGTTAAAACAACAATATTTTGTTCATTTCTTCAGAAGGCCTGATACCGTCAAATCTACCTATATCTATATGTCTGTAAAATCTATCACATGCATTTAAATAATAAAGGCCTATCTTTCGTAAACATATCTTATATACTCGCAAATATCGACAAACCTGATTGGGTATAAATAATATCATCAGCCAATTAAAACCCATGTACTATCTTTGCACACTATTGGGACTCCTAAATAAGCAACAACAAATCTGATTGCATAAAAACAATGTCCCTGGCCAATCACACGCAGTTAACAGAATGTTAACTTTCTATAGTTTGCATGACATAGTTTTATGCAATGGGAGTCTCAGGAAATTGGCAAGGGAGGTAACTTTATCTTTGCAAAGCGGTCCTATGGCGTCAGAACATTCATGAGAGTGGAGCTTTAACATGACGTCACACACATTTTTGCATTGTGACGCTAGTAAAAGGTCATGGATCTCGACCGTTTTGACGTCAGAGGACCGCATTCAATGGAACATTAGGAGACTCCCATTAGTAAACTATAGCTCACAACCAATGAAAGGGATATCCTAAATGAGTGTTAATAGTATAGGGCTTCTTGAATCTAATTGTTATTAACAAAAGACAAATATGATATGATGAAAGATGGTATCAGTCAATCAAAACCAACAAGTCTACCATCTGTACATAAATGCAAATGTCATTGACTATATTTAATTGGTCGACCTACAATAATTCGATTAAGGGCATACTTGATTGGTTTAAAAATAGCCAATCATAGCCAAAGTAAATGCAAATAATTTATGGACCAATCAGATGGTAAATACTATTAAAGATATATCATAAAAAATATCATATCACCGGATGTTCTTCAATGTATTGCTTAAATGTACTAATATTCAACCTACATCGATTCCTTCCTCACCCGATTGCCTTTCTGGCACACCATTTCCTTTTCACAGAAAGTCTACGTACACACTTACACACACACATATATATTATAAATATATGCCTAACTTATAACTTAACTTCGTCAACTCTTGCTTACAACTACAACAACAACAACATATCCGAATATTTTACACTCAATGTGATTTACATTACTATAAACTGTTCAGTACAGATATGAGTCACAGCAGAACACCTTGAGATTAACTCGTACCTTTCCGACGGTTTCTCGGAAATTCTATGTTACGATCGTGGAATGAAATTCAATGTCAATGGAGTGTCCGTTGTTTGGAAAATCTGAGCGACAACGTTGATCTTTTCTGTATCACATTCGACCTTGAAATTTTGCAGCAGCTGCAAATAAAGAAAGAAATAAAATCGTCAAATAAATGTCTACACTATGCAGATCACCTACAGAATAACAGGCTCACCTAACGGAAAGTGTACAGTAGGTAACGTGCCTGACATAGTAGGGCATTAGAATCATTGGGCCCACGGGCTACTGCGGATTTTGGATACTGAACCATACCAACCTTTCTCTAAATTTGGGGGCCCACTGATCAGTTTGGCTAATCCGGCCTGGAGTTAGCACGATGAATAGGGCTAATTCCTCCGTCGACGGAATTAGCCCTATTCATTGTGCTAGCCTGGAGTACGCATGCTGATATAATATATGTGCTTCACATTTTTGGTAAATCAAAACGTATACAAAACACAGAGCGTGTTCACACAATGAATAGGGTTAATTCCTTCGTCTTAGCCTTAGCCTATCTCAATCAATGGTGAAGGTTGGAAATCGATCCACCGCTATCCCTGGCCTCTCATAACATATATCTAATGTAACTCTTTCCTTCTTTTCTGACGTTTAAATAAAGTTTCATTTGAGTTTCTCTCCCGATTTGACACATTTAAGTTATCTCCCTTGCAATGATAAGATTGAAAACTGTTCGAAAATAAATATTTCACATAGGTAAAATACTAGCCATTGTTTTAAGTGTATCTAAACAATAAAAACCCCCAAAATCAGATATATGTTTTGAGAGTCGGCTATAGCGGCGGATTAATTTTCAACTTTCACCAGGGATTGAGAAAGGTGGGACGTAGGGCTAAGACAGATGAATTATAGCCCATACATTGAGTTAAGAGCGTGTATGGTATCATATACAAAACACAGAGTACGGTATATACGTACTACATAATTTGTTGATGACAGAGCGTACAGCTTGCGTACAGTATGAGCCTACATGCGGTATGCGGAACACCGAGTGTGGTCTCCAATGTAACCATATATTTTGAAACAGTAAAAAATCGGTAACAAATTTAGGTATTAAAAAAATTTGTGACATGCAGAGACCGATTAAACTACTAGTAAACACCTTAAATATTGTATATATCAATCTCCTGAGAGTGATATGTTCTCTAAGGCGAAAAACAATATGGTTGGTAATTTATGTGTCAAAGTCAGTCAAGTCTCTGAAGGTATAAATTACTTCTTTCATCGAAATTAGGATGGTGGTCAGAATTAGGTGTGCTTAATAAATCGTTGGAATTTCTTTGGTTTTATTCGGGGTTAAATTAAATTACTGATTAAAATCAGGGCTCACCATACCTTTACTGATGCAACTTGGACATTTTGTTCAGCGAATCTCCGCCCAAGGCAGTTCCTAACCCCATGCCCGAATGGCAGGAGAATGTAATGTGATAATGGTGAACGATACAGATTGGATTGCTCTCCCCTTAACCAACGCTCTGGAATGTATTCATCCGCGCGTTCGAAATATTCCTCCATCCGGCACATCAATGCGTTCTCGGGAAATACAGGCGTCTAAAAGAAAAAAACCCACCAGTTAGTGTTTAATATCATTGATAGTAAATTAATTGTTGAAAAACGTCAATATGCAAACATTAGTCTTTGCAGAGACCAAAGGAATCAACAAAATGTGAGCAACAATCGATTCCAGAGTTAGCGAACCTTGGGCTCTCTTCAATCTCTGTCAATGAAAAAAAAAAGTACACTGAAACAGGTCCACGTGAGCAATTAAAGTTTCCACTAATCACGTTGTTTCCAATCGTCTGCTTGCGAAGCAATAATAAACTTTAAAAGCAGAATCCATTCTGCTGCAGTATACAGTGCGATGGCAAACATAAAAGAGTGTGCAAGCTACCGGAACTCAGATAGAGCGTTCTCTACCATAGTTTCCTGTTCTTGTACCTATGCTCGTAGTAATTCGTGATAATTATTGATATTAGAACTCCAGGACCGGTATTGATAAAGCTTCTGAAGTATTTCTTAAAGTTAAGAAAAAACTAAGCGAATTTTCAAAAATCATTTAAATACGTCAACACTGTGTTTCTTAACATTGTATAACCCTTAAAGAAAGATCATAACTGAAATTCCTGAATTGTCGACTTATTTATTTCACATTTAAATTTTTTCAGGATCAAATGAAAGGCCGAAATTAGGCAAAATACTTCTTAACTTTAAAAAATACTTAAGAACCGTTACAAATACGAGCCCTGGAGCCGGTTCCACAAAGCATTTTTTGACTTAAGTCAAAATACTTAATTTGATATTTTTGCCATTTGCCGTAACATAGTTTTAAAATAATACCTGTAATAGTGACTTACTTACGTTATAATAATTATGCTAAAATATTAAATGTTAAAATTCACAACTGAGAAATGTGAGGGCCTTGAATTAAGTATGAAACTCCTTTGTGGAATCGACCCGGGAATTTTGACAATGTACTTCTCAGTCAATTCAAACATATTTTAGCAAGACGGAACGAGAAGTAGACAATCCGTCGTCATATAAGTGAAATACCCTTGAGTACGACGTGAAACCCCAATCAAACAAACAAACAAAAATAAAAGATCTACACCGAAGCTCCAGCACACAGTACACACGGATATACCAGTGTAAATGCAAAACACAATTCTATCAAATTATATGTCATCGACTCGAGAAATTATGAGAGAAAAAAAAACCTTAACATATATTATCTCTTAAAAAAAATCGCATAAATAGCATATTGTTATTAGATTTTGAAAAAACAAAAACATTCCACGAAATGTCTAAATTTAGATATTATAACCATAACATGTTTTCTATAGCCCATGTAGTCATGTGTCGCTTTTGTACGCCAGACCTGGAATATAGTACACTACAAGAGTTACGATACAACAGTTTCGTAATTCTGGACACGTGGGGTTAAAGACGTAAGTCTGGACATGTGAAATCAAACACGTAATTCTTGACACGTGAGGTCAAACGTGTTATTCTGGACACGTGAGGTCCACGGGCTCTGCACGCGACTGTCCACTATAGCTTCTGGCATAGGGCCACACGTGAGTGATTACAAGTCGATAGCAAAACAAATTACAACACAGAAAAGCACGTTGGTCAAGGAATGACCAAATCGATATCTGACTGTATATACCAAGTCACTGCTGCACGTGGTCTGGTCAGCTTTTGTCCGTCTGTACGCAATCGTTGGCTGCTAGCCACACGTGAGTATCGATCACCCTGTATATCTGTTATGACGAAATCCCAGACAATATACGATAGTCATTTGGAGACACATGCACCGAGTTACATGCACTGTTGTTTTCTTGCGAAATACGTATAAGGCAATAACAATGTGTTGTTGTGTTTGGCAAAGAGTCACACGTGATCATAATTGACCTTGATAGACTTGTCCACCATAGAAATCAATACTTCAGACGGATTAGCCGCGAAATAAAAACATCAATATACACGGACATTTGAAGCTCGTCTGACTTATTCGTTGACGCTATCACATTTAATTATTTATTCATACCTTATGTGTGTAAAATATCGACAACAAGAGTATTTCACTTATATGTTGGTCGTTAGTGTATATATTCAACCAAACTTACCGCATTAACATTACCATAAAATATTAACTATTTTTCTGGGTTGTTCAGTTGCTGAAGCGTTTAGTGAAACCTGCGTATATTCTAGGAATAATCAAGCTATAATCACATCCTTTGTATAAGGAATTCGCTCAGAATTTAAAATAAATTCACCTACCCCCTTTGGTATATGGTAGCCACCCATGACAGCGTCTTCGGTAAGAACTCGCGGCGCTCCGGCAGGTAACGGAAACACTAACCTGGAAGAACATAAAACTGTTATTAGAACTAGAGTCGGTCTGTCAGTTATAATAATTATTTTTAAGTTTTCTCTAGCATGTGACTGGGAGGGAGCTTGCTGTTCCGCTGAGGCTCTCACAACTCAGGGACAACATCAAGCCTATCTGTTTGTGACGTCTTTTGCATCACGTCTTTTGCGTAACCTGTGTTTGCTCTTGTCAGTTGGGTCAAATCAATTCCTATCAGTTTTTATTTAACGTGGAGTATATGAAAGAACACGATGGCACCAGCCTCGGGCTGCTTATACCGACTGTGACATGAAATAACTAGGAACATATTGACCAGGTGTGTTGTCCTTAGACCATTAGGCTGACATGCGTTCACAAGCGAGAAATAACCATAAATACGATGTTAACCCTTTCATGTATACGGGTAACTATAGTAACCAAACTTTACTCCCACCAAAATTCTAAACTAGGTTCCCATCACTTCCAAACCCATAAAGGCTATTCTAGTAACCATGTGTAGTCGATTTTCAAATTTCGACGATTTTCCATTTATGTGTGCCAAATCAATCAGAAAAACCAATTGGTGCTAAAATCTAATGTGAAAATCTTTTCCATGCAGGAAAGGGTTAAACCTCAATAAAAAAAAAAAACAAAAGCGAAAATCGTTGAAGTGTTTTTTTCACAAACACCAGCTCACCTAAAAGATTCTTTCCAACAGGCCTTGAGATAGGGCATGTGGTCTAATGCTTCTGCCGTTAACGGAGTTTTGTCCGGCAAAATTCTGTTTATTTCCTCATAGAGCCTCTGTTGTTTTTCCGGGTTCCGAGATATCGTGTGAAGGAAGAAGGTCAGAGTATTACTAGTCTGCAATTAAAAAGGGAGAAAAGTTCACATTTAATCGTTGAGTTTTGTTAGAGTTGTTATTTCTGTAGAGTTGTCAACAGAGATAGCGCTCCTTCGCGGTTGATCTCGAAATACGGAAGCGCTGCTATGACCTCGAAATATGCTCGTGTGCCGACTATCTCGAAATACGATGGTCTTGCAACAAATTTCGGAGTATGCAAGTCTCCGTGGATACATGTCCACCCGCCGGAGATCGCAAAGTATGCAGGTTTCGCCGAGGGTCTCGCAGCATGCAAGTGTTGCCGGAGACATCGAAGTGTGCAATTCCCATCGGAAATCTCGGAGTATAAATGTCTCGCGGGATTCTGGGTGTGAAACAAACAATAAATGATCGTTGGTAAGATACCTTGTATAGTTTGACTTTCCATCAACGTATAAATATATCACTGCATGACGTAATCTTGTGGATGTTTTACTGAGCACAACTTACTGTATACTCAATCCTAGAGATTTGTTTGTTTGTTTGATTTGGGTTTAAAGTCGTACTCAAGGGTATTCCACTCGTATGACGACGGATTGTCCACTTCACACTGCACCTAGCCTTATTACGATGGAAAGACGGGAGGAAACCTCGTGAAAATCACACCGCGATTGCCTGAGCCACAACATGTGACTCGCTCATATACCTAATGGTCGACAGGCGGACTCAATCCGATGAACGGTACATCGAAGCAGATTCAGTTTGGTGAGCGCACACGTTACCACTAAGCCACGGTCGCGGGCCTGTCCTAGAGAAGAATAAACCGCTTTCATTAGTGTACATGATTGGGTCATGCAGCATATTATGCTGCAATGATATAAAACATCATCTGATTTTGTTCTGCGGAAATGCTAGAGAATATTTCATGAATAATTGTAAAATGTAAAAAAAACAAAAATAAAAAAAACAGATATATAGAATGAACATTATCCCTATATAGATACAAGGTGATAGGTAATAACAATATCCGGTTTTTGCCTTCTCTTCAATTTTTTCGAAGTATCAGTATAAAAAATTATTTTAGAAATAAATTAAACGGATTAGTTTATTTGTTTAATTGCGGTTCGACATCGTACTTAAATCCATTTCACTCATATGGCAACGTACCAGTGCAAAGGTGGTCAGAACAAAACGAATATCCCTCAATCTACCGGCCAGTCACACGGAGGCCTAAGACAGGGCGCATCATTTGACCACATCGTCTGTGTTATCACAATTATATTCATTATAATAGAAAACATACTAATTGAGTGATTGGTGTTTTACGCCGTGCTTAATGGAAGTTCACTTATATGACGGAGGTCTATTCCAACAGTAGGGCCTTCTTATGACATTAGTGCAACCAAGATGTGAAGGGTTTTCATAATGCTGGAAAGTTAATCTTCCTCCAATCTTCCTATAGACAATATTGTTATACTCTTCAAACAAACTGCATGGCCTTAGCCAGAGGGCAAAAGCGTATTAAACATTTTATTATTCTAACATGTGTAGTCATCGGTTATCTGTAACATACAAGTGCACCTAAAATAAATATTCCTACTGTTTCCTTTCTTACTTATCGTATTGAAATATGTGTTTAAATATAATTAAAATTGGGAGGTTTTTTTTTTGTTTTTTTTTTTTGACCATGTCTAGAAGGCGGTAGGCAAATACGGTTCAAGCATCACTCAAAAAGACAGGGATGGATATAAATATTAACCCTTTGCAAATACATTTTTCGTCGTAGAGCCTTGGGTCATACAGCTTACTGATGCGGTCTCTATATATACAAGTCGGTCAGGAATAACTCGCATACAAAGGGCGTGTCTACTCCATGTAAAAATGCGGGGGAGGCTGACTGGATTGTAACCAGGTATGTACCAGTTTTTTGCCAAAAAAGGTGTACAAAATGTATGCTTTGAACTTAATATGATGTATGCTTGTATGCGCATTATAAAGCTTTTGAAATTTTTCTCGTCTGGTTGAATACAAAGAACCCTCCCACCCCCATGCTTCATTAATCACTTAATCCATTTCGGTGATCTTATGACCTAGTTTTTACTCATTTTTCATTGGCCATGGCTATAGTCGCGTGCTTGGTGTCGTTCTATACACCTCTGGGGTCTTTTTACCTTTTGCCACAAAGCAAAGCGTACAGAGTTACAGGAGCTGATCACAGGCATAAAAAAATACCAGACAGTCAAGTGCTGGATTTTTGTCAAGGTCGCTAATAAATTGAAACTAAGTAACGCCCTCGCTATTTTTACCCTACTTTATTCGGTGTTATTGTTTAACGCGGGTTTTTAATTTTCATTTCTGCTCCAATAACTGTGATGTTTAAGAACAAGCTTGGAATAATTATATTAAGACCGGTGTACGTGTGTAAAATTCCCTCCGCTCAGCCAGGAATGTAACCTAGTCACCTCACCCCCTCCCCTCACCCCTCCCTCCATCTATAATTACAGCGTTTAAACGATCAGAGGCGAGTTACCGCTGTGTGTCAGAATTCGATGTGGAGCTAAAAACTTAAATTAAGAATTTAGAAGACTCGCTGGCTTAATACAAGTTTAATATCCTCATCGAATTAATTCGGTATTTTTTATTTTTTATTTTTTTTACCATGATAAACATAATACATTGTGTATGTCATTTATGGAAGTTATTCTAAAATTAAAAGTATATTCTCGGAGAACAATGACGTGTTGGCAACATATACTTGAGCCGCATTTCCGCATTTATTTTAAACAAGCGTACTGGGAAACTCCAGGTCTCGTTTCGAATATAAAATGTGTCGGAAAGTTACAATAATAAACAAAATAGGACAGTATTAATTGAGGACATGTTCGGGCTGGTTAATCCGTAGATTTCGTTGTCAATGGCAACAAATTTGTGGAGTGGTGATAGACTGTAAGTCTTATCTCGTTGGGCGTCATCAAGGGGGGGGGGGGGGGGGTAACCCCCCCCCCCCCCCCCCCCCAACCTTAAAACTTATCGGAATGTTAGTTTGGTTTGATGGGGGTTTCACACCGTACTCATCATCACTCATTCGGCGGTAGTTCGGCCCAACCAACGCCAGCGACAACAAACAAAGACAAGACAGGACAAGCATAAGAAGCAATAAAATGAGACGCTATTAAAGATCGCCTTTTTAAAGTGATACTCCTGGATATAATAACCCCTGTATCCCATGAAAGATTACCATTAAACAAACGTAAATATAGCATCGACTTATCGTTTCTTCATTTTATAAAATCACCTAAGGGTTACAAATATATACCTACTTACGAGAACTGGCAGCTGTCATTTGGGCTTGGCCAACCCTGTTTATGACGTTACGCGACTTACAGTCTTGTGTGTTGCGGGTAATAACATATGTCAAAGGAAAACTTTACTATAAACAGTCGACCCTATAGGGCTCGTGGCGTAGGCCACCTAGTGTAACAAAAAAGATATTTGATTGGCCAATATTTGTGGAGCTCTTCTGTTAAAGGGATTAAAGCACTAAGACATGGCCGCGTGGAATAATTTGACTGTAGTTTAAGCAATACCCAATGTTAAAGATCAAATTATAAAATGATATAGTTCGACAAGAAAATGAGAGAGAAGATGATGAAATGATGCATGTTTGACCTATATGAATTTTATTGCAGAGAGGAGCATCTCTTTAAGTTGCCATTTTGTCCAAAGACCAACAGGTAGCTCCCGTGGGGGGGGGGGGGGGGGGGGGGGCGCGG
>JARFOD010025841.1:0-10794 GCA_031763545.1 Mopalia muscosa
AAAGTGTTCGATCCTGCCAAATAAAACGCATTTTGATATAAATTATGAATGAGTGCTACAAGAGTGTCGATGTTTTGTTAACGATACTCTACCGCTGTGCATATCAATAGTTTCCGTGTATTGTATATTGAGCACTTCTTCACTGACGCCGCATGTGGTTGATTGGTGTTAGCCTGTTCAGAGATTGATCACAGCTTAAAAGAAATTCAAGTAACATTCGACGCGGTCAGCTCTTGTAAATTTTTAAGAAAAACTGGTCTATTTCACAATATTGATGCATAATTATTTGTAAAACATACATAGAATGACTCAATTCGATATTATAAACAAATTGTGAAAAAAAAATAGATTGAATTACTTCAAAGAATTGAGCATGAAAGAGGTAAATCTGTCGTATAATAGACCCGAAATATATTTTACCCGCTTTCTCTGCTTTTATTTTTCAGTGTAAGTAGGCTACTTGGAAAAATGCATACTTCTCAGCAGTTTTTATACCTACATAACTGATTTTCATCTTAACATATAAACATATAAAACTAAAAATTGGTCATTTAGATTTTTAATATTTTTCGTTTCCTACATAAAGTCATAAGAAGTTGAAATTTCACTATTTTGACTCATTTTTAAAAATATTTTTGACCTTAAACCCAATAACGCAGGAAAAAACTGGATGACCTTTTTTCGTTTCACATAATGTTTTTTACGTTGATGTAAAATTGAACAGTTGACGTAAATAGTGTAAAAGAAGTAGCAATTTGAAAGAGAGATAGCAAAAATTTACTTTTTATGCTAAACATATTTTTCTGAAAGTTTTAGAAAAAAATAATGTACTTATTATTTTTTTGCAGGAAAAGACGATTCAGAGATATATATACATGTGTGAAAAATTCACAGTAATTTAGAAGTAAAACGGAGAACTGCACAAAAAAAAGCACTCTGTAGGGGGTGGGGTCAGTATCCTTAAAGACGTCCGCAAATGGCATTTCTAGATATCTCAACAAAACAAAAAAACGATGTAAATTTAATATTGCGCATAAATTTTTTTTTTTTTTAATTTTCAGACAATATTATTTTTAAAGCTCTCACCGATATACGGATAAGCAATATAATTACTGTATTAGGTGTGATCTTACTGCCATTGTAGCTAAGACATAAATATTATATTCAGTTCCTCTAAACAGTTGGAAAGTTAAAACGGGAGTTTACTCTTTGAAGTAGAGCATGCTTTATGAAAAATTGTGTCATGTCTTGTCGAGCCGTGTCTTCTGGTATATTGTCATGTTGTATCGTATTTTGCCTTGTGGTGTCATATCGAGACGTGTCTTTTCATGTCATATCGAGACGTGTCTTAATTATCGTGTCTTTTCGTGTCGTGTCTTGCCGTACCGTGTCTTGTCATGTCATGTTATGTCGTGTCTTGTATTGTCTTGTCTTGTTGTGTCTGTTTGTGTCTTGTTGTGTCGTGTCTTTTCGTGTCTTGTCATGTCATCTTATCTCGTATCATGTAATGCTATGTTATATTATATATATTATCCTACACTACATTTCACTACATTGCATTCCATGGCATTATTGTCAATTGTGGGCTTTTACAGATGTTAAAGGCATTTAAGTCATCATTCCAACGTTTAAAGTATTAACTTCGAGTCCCCAAAGCACCTAAAGTAGGTTTTTATCCTTAATTTGGAAAGTGTTATCTCGCTGTTAGTGTTTAAATCGAGTTTACCAATACTGCATGGTTAAAAGGTTTTTGTAATGTATATTCAATAGGCATACGGTTGGACGGAACATCTGTGTATTGTACAGGGTAACGCATATTCTATATCCTTTCAATAACTACATTTATTAATATGAAGTAGTGTCTTCTCTAAAGGAGTGCATATGGTACGCTTAACAACCGGAGAAAAATATTTAATAAGAGGCATGGATAGTGAAATTTATCCAAAACATGAAACAATTTATCTTGTTTTGTAATTAAGCGACCTCTACTATATGACCAGTGTGATACATTCTTGCCAAAAATATCATTGACTTTCTCATATTTGACCATCATTCACTGTCTGCCGTGAAATTTCCACTCAAATTATCCAACTTGACAGAAACTCAATAGGTTTTTCATTAAGACGTCAAAAACGACTGTCTCGTCGATATTTAATCTAATTCTAACCACCCGTTCCGGGTTTGGTCAGCTAAAGTTTGTTTTTCACTCCAATATTCTGCAGTAGTGTAATGGCAGGTCATTAATTCTAAACTGAAGTCGTCGGCAGGTTTCAAACATACGGTTTCTTAAAGATGATTCCTCATGCAGAATTGTGTTTATATAAAAGATCCGCTCAAGAGCATACGATTTATATAATAAAGTACCTGGAGAAGTTTTTCATTAAACAGACCAGTAAATGCACAAAATAATGGCAATGCACTGAGCCATTGTGCAGAAGAAACACAAAGCACTATTGCTCACAAACTCATACGGCCGTGGCTTAGTGGTTAGCGCGTCGGTATGCTAATCATATTTTAATGTACCGCTTATGGGTTCGAGTCTGTCTGTATGTCAACGATCTGGTATATGCGTGAGTCACACCGTGTGGCTCCGGCAATCGTGGGGTGTTTTTTATGAGCTTTACTCTCAGTTTTCCACCGTATTTAAGCATAGGACAGTGTGAAATGTAATTCGTCGACATATAAATGAAATACCCTTGAGTACGACGTTAAACTCCAATCAAACCCAAACTACACGGCGAAGACACGTATCAGTGACGTTTGTGTCAAGAGATACATGTCGCATGTAGATGACAACAATGGGCACGTCCAAATAGAATAATTGTTTGTTTGTTTGATTTGGTGTTTAATGTCGTACTCAATGGCCAAATATAATAAAGAACAGTGGGGAAAAAAAAGATTTTGAAGGGTTTTTTTTTTAGTTTTCCAATTATTTATTAAAAACTTACAGCAAAGTCTTATATATAAGTACAATATATTTAAGAACCATACCGCCTTACAGTCGATGAATATCGCCGACATACGAAACCAAAGAAACCAACAACAACATAAAACACAGTCCATAAAAAATATTCTATATAACATCATGAGTATATTACATTAATTAGTTTTGAAATAAATCTCATGTTAATGAAAACTGGAGTAAATACATTTTTGTAAGAAAATACTTCGTATAGAGCCTCACTTACAATGGTACACACGTCTATCTATAGTGAATTTACGTAGGACGACTGGAAGCAATATAACAGAAGTCCAAGTCGATTCAAATTTGAAGACCACAATCTTCCAGATATTTTTCTAAAGTTGTATATACTATCATGAACTAGAAGAATAAAGCACGTAATTCTTTCAGTTAAATAGTACCATCATCATATTTGTAATTGACACTTCGCCTGCATAAGGAGTGAGAAAACATGGCGAAATCTCCTTTTCCTACTTTCATTTTGAGAAATGTTTACGAGAAACTATTAATAGCGTTTACTGTCACACTGGTTTAAGCCATTTGGCGCAAAACAACCCTGGCTCTGTTACGACATGAAATTGTAAGTTTGGGGACAATCGGTCTAATTTTTGTCAAAACCGATTTGCATAAATATTAAAATTAAAACAATGGAGGCTATACTATCTGATAAAAAAAAATTCAGTTTAAGTAAAAAATTACAGTTTAAGTTTGCAATTAATATAAGAATTTGTGTTGAAGTCATTACGTTGACAGCAGAATCGCAGATATACATTTTTTAGTCTGTGTAGTTGATTGAATACAATCTCTTCCATTGCGGCCATAAGCGGAACCAACAACTAACATAGAAATTGACATCAACATTGGTTAATTCGTTTTGACCTTTTCGTTCACAACACGTACAGGCTTTAAGCCTATTCTTAGGGTCCGATTTGTAGAAACGATTTCAGGGGAATTCCATAATTTGTGGCGTTTTGATTGGTCAACCATTTAGAACTGTTTTTGCTTCCAATCAAACTCCTGCAAATAAAGAGAATCCCCTCAAATCGTAACTTCAAATCGTACAGTGCGAATGCGTCTTTACATGGGCGCCATATCAGATTTTCGGTGGAATGTACAGACATCTGTCATTGGAAGAAGTGGATGGAAGAGGTATTCAAAGTTCGAAGTGAATCGATTAATTTTAATTCAAATTATGGTGTTCATTATTCATAAAGACGGTAGATATGAAGTTAAGCAAAGTCGGTCATACAGTATTGTGGAATCGTGAAATGCAATTATATCTGTTTGCATCCTTTGGGGAGACATTCTGGTTGTCAAGTTGATAAGTGAATTTGTTTTCTTGTCATTGGGTTGGTCATATATATAGACGTTAATACTTATGCAATGGCGGCCATAACGTTTTGCGGACTGGATGAATACAATTCCGTCCATGTTGTTAACAGAAGAAAGCCAAGTTTGAAGACAACCTTTGAATTTGCTTTCAATTTATCTTGTTTAAAACACATACATACATCAATGTTAAAACTGTATACATGACGTGCAGCCATACTGTTTGACGGCATTATTTTCATGATATTGTATCAGTAAGAGATGTGGGCGTTAATGTTCTACATTACGCAATGACGGCTATGTTGTGTTGCTGTATAAGGTCACGTTTATCCGTGAATGTGTGTTTTCAAGTAAGCATCTTCACAACACCTGTGACAGACGAACCGTGGCATAAATGCTCACTTTAGCCGGTGAAGCCAGGGAAAAGAACTAAAGTGAAAGGAACAATAGAAAATATATACAATTTCGTAGTGTATACTTTTAAATTAAAAGCAGAAAAAATCACTTCCTGTGTATTAATTCGAAATATACAGATATATAACACAATACACCAGATTCATATTTCCAGCCAAAAAGAAAGAAATATGATCATTCTATATCAGAGAAATGAACCAAAAAAAGTGCAAACAAATATAAATAGTCCTATATGACACCATAAGGACTTTACATAAATTGCTTTAAAATAAATCTCATGTTAATAGAAACTGGAATACTTATGTAGGAAAATAGTTTATATAGAATCACACGCAAATATACACTGATATTCTTACATTTGCTGCACACCTTCAAACATGCATTTATTGAGCCTCATTTGGTGATGGTCATCTTGTAGATAACAATCTAGTGTGCGTTATAAGGCCTGCGGAAGTTCATCTGTGGTGAATTAAGTTTTTATGTATTAAGAAAGTATAATTCCGGAATCTTAACTGCTAGTTAACTCCAATATGGCGGAATAGAGGCTGCATTTTTAACATGAGTTTCCAACAGTGTTACCGGGGACAACTGTCCCAGGCAAATTATCTTTTTGATTAAATTGATGATTGGTGTTTAATGCCCTGCCCAAGGACATTTCATTTATACGACGGCTGTGTCTCCAACAGCAATTGCTACAGAAACACATGAAGTGGCCAAGCGCATGTTTCACAAATCGATCTCAGCCTAAGTTGGCCTTAATTGCCATGAGGACACAACACATTCAGTACTAGTCGAGATGAACTTAGGCTAAGATCGTTTTGTGGAACGGGCCCATGGTCTCCATGCTGTTCACGTTTTACGTAAGCTGATATCGCTTTGTGAAACAGTGCCCTGCTCTGTTAGAGAAATATTGTTCTTCCAATGCTAATTTCAGCAATGTGTCCCTACTTGGAGCATGCTTCGCGCAGGTTTTAATTGAACAAGTGAAGTACTGTTGGCGCCACATTCATAAACCTTGGTTTTGGTATATACACATTATTCACACAGTCCCATCACATCTCTCAGTGGTGATCCACACCATCTGAGAAACCTAAAGACTGAAATCTAAATTTACAGCAGTTCTCCGCCAGAATATACAGACCCATTCAAGCCTTCTAAAATAGTATACAATGGCAGTTCGAACCTACACACGGAAGAACTATTTACAAACTCAAAAATCAAACTTACAATTAAACATATTATATAAACTCCTGTCAAAGATAATTATTAACGTTTAAGTTCCGTGGTACATCATCCATATATACATTTGGAATAAATACATTTATTAACATAAATCATCTGGCAAGACTTTAATATTACGTTAAACCATAGAACTAATTCAGTAATAAAATGGATTTTAAAAAAATGTCCTAAATCGCTTGGATACATGAACTAACCAAATTGGACATTAAACAAGACAAGCTCTAGTAGTGGACACCGAAATAAAATGTATTTTCTTTCACAAATAACCCCATCGGTCCTTATAACTACAGCCAGACACTAAAAATTACATATAAATTGAGTACAAATCAGTCAAAATAACTCAGTCCAACTGTAAAAAATAAGAGCCAGAAAATGGAATGTATGAGGGTATTGGGTAATAAAAATAGCAAGAATTGAATATTCCTAGAACGGAAATACTTACAATATGAGTATTTAGCCAAGTATTTCCAAAACCCGGTAAAAAATAAAAAACATTGCTTTTTTACCGAGAACCTAAATTGCAAGTTAAATAATAATACAGTAAGCCGTCTTCAAGGGCAGTTCAGACAATGTTTAAAGTTTAATAAGAAAAACAACATTTTTTTATATTTAAAACAAATTTAAATGGGATTTTTTTTTATACTTCACATTTGAGTGTAACATTAGACAGAATTGACAGAATATAGTATCTAGGCACAGGTTGGCTGGGATATCAGACGTTATTTGAGGCCAAAAGTTTTGAGGTAGCTTTCGTCCCGTTTGATGACATACTTGGTTCTGGGTCATCAAAAGCGAAGTCATCGTCTTCTTCGGTTTTTACATCCGAATAAAAACTCTTATCGTAGTCCACAACTTCCCATCGCCGCGTAATTCCACGACGCTTTTTACACCGCATTACAATACACACACAGCCCAGCAATACGAAGGCAGAAAACGCTGACGTCAGTCCAATTGCCAATCCTTTGTTAGATTTGATGACGTCTTTCACGTGATTGATATAATCTGACGTGCTCCACGAGGTAGATGTCTTTTGGTCAGGAATACTGGTGTTACCATGGTTATTTTGAATCAGCCAGAATGAGTCGATTACGTGTTGATCGGACCCCGCTCTTTGCTCCCAATAAAGGTGAGTGGAGTTTTTAACGGTGAACGCCCCGTAACTAAGAGTGTGATTATCCCCACGATACGCTGTCCACGGAGCTGAAATAGACAAAACAATGATACCATAAAGACGTTTTCTTGCGAATTCAAAGAATATAATCCAATAGTACTTTTAACCTTGCGAACATGAATCTTAAACTCGCCCTTTTAAGCAAATGTTTGTTTGGCCCTCTTGCAATGTATTTGGTCAATGCATCAGTATACACAAGATAACCAAGAACATAACTATTGAAAGATCGCTAAGTTTTTTCCTTAGATATCTTTTTATAGCAATTTTCCTATAATTAATGATGAAAATTGGACTTTCTGCATTAAAAGATAAATAACGTTAAAAAAGCCGAATTTAAAGCGATACTCCCGGCTGAAATAACCCATATATCTTTTGAAAGGTTACCATTAAATATACAAAAATATGGCATCGACTTATCGTTTCCGAGAGGTTACAATGTGTACCTTACTATAAGACGACTAGTAGCTGACATTTTGGGCGTGGCCAGACCAGTCTACGACGTCACGTGACTAACACTCCGCGTTACAGGTTAATAACATGTGTGAACCAATTACCTATATGGGTCAACTGTCAAAAGTTTAAACAGTCGACTCTACAAGTCTCGTGACGTAGGCACCTATTTTGAAAAGAAATATATTTGATTGGTTAATCTTTGTGGATCTCTTCCGTTTAATAATAAAATAACCTAGATATGGCTGCGTGGATACATTTGACTGTAGTTTGTGCATTACCCAATATTTAAAACGCAATTATAAAATGAGAAAATTAGAGAGCATAATTGAACACAAGAAATGATGCCCGTTTTACCTATATGCATTTAACTGCAGCCCGAGTATCGCTTTTAAATGAGATACCCGTTAATAGATTATTGTGTAGACTATAAATGAAGTGCTATAAATCAGTCAAAACTCATCCAGCTGTATACTTGCAAAGAACTGTATCAACATTTTTAAACTTAACATTTAGAAACTTGTAACTGAAATTTTTATATAACTTTTTGGTTTTGTAAACAAATACAAAACTGAACCGTCGAAGGCGTTGTCCATCCTTTAAATGGAAATCCCTACAATGTTAATGTGGCTCACAATCTCATAACAAAGCGTCATAATTATACATTTGAGAAATCTGAGTTCCTCGTTTTTTCTGCCTAGAGTGTTAACGGTATGAGACACACAGAGGATAAGACAGGCGGACGTACATATAAATAACGACTAGGCCGTTAATTGGCCGAGTAAAAACAAACGACCAACTTAAAAGGGTTTTCATTAATACGAAACATAACCGTTGTTAATTTTATAACAAAACGTGTCACGTGTCCTGTTCTTAAGCAGACTTCCATTGTGTTTGCTGTTTTGGTATGTGATTTTATTTTCATCAGTGTGTAAATTTAATTTGACATTATTTGTTTTCTGCTTATTTGTTATTTTTCCTTTTATTATTTTACTGATTTTGTCTTTTAACAGCTAATTTATTCAATCTTCCTCTTCAAGAAAATGTCAACTTTTGTGTGAAAAATTCTAATTTGTTAAGTAAATTATAACACACCTGGAGGAGCTTTCATGGAATCTAGATCCGAACCACTTCCGGCTGCACCACTCACAACGGTGACAGGGGAGGACGGGCTGCTGTAATTCTTCCCTACCAAGGACCATTTATAGGCCGGCCACATCCTCTCATACGAGTGTTCATGGCCTCCTAATAACAAGTCCACGGAGTTGTCCTTGAAGATTGGCTCTAGACTGGTGACATGGCAAAGAAAAGTATGATTAGGCGTCATTTAGAAAAAAAATTATAAACGGGGTAGTAGCATAAATAATAAGGTAATTGAAAATATTAATAATGTATATTCTGATTACCGAGGTTTTGGAACAGTTAAGTAAGTTAGGCCTTATTAACCGTATAAGCAGCTCTCTAGAGATGCTGTTTTTCTCCAAGGTATTAACAAAATACTGCTCTCACATTTTTACTTCCTTCTGTTTAAAAAAAAAAAAAAATACAGAAAGACAATAAAAATTAATGAATTGTTCAAAACCCGGTGATCGGACGATATCATGTATTTTCTGTTGACAATAACATAGCCGTTTCTTGAAAGAAAACTTTGGATTTGCAATAAGGTGTATGGAATGACCAAGCTAAGCGTAACATTATCGTTAACGACATTGATTTCCTGTCAATGATTTGCTTATTCTGTTGAATAGGAAACAAGTCGTTTGAACATGCCGCTACATCCCATGTCTATAAAGTGAATTATTTTTACCACTGGTGTATTTTGACCCGAGAGACGACCAAAGGTGATCTAAAAACCTGAGCATGACCAAAATCGAAAACAATAATTTTGCATGTTACTGTCTATGTGATAAACTATATTAACAACTAACACCCGATGTATTGCTGATTTAAGAATGAGTGAGCCTATCACAAAGTCACGTATGACAAAATGTGTTTAATCTGGTCTCTTGACTTTTCGTTCAACTCCCTCACATTTTTTAAACGGTTTTGGGTATTATTGTTCATAACGAAGAATAAAATCCGGGCTGCGTAATTCCTGGACGACAACAGTTTTGAGGAATGTCTCCAATAATTACTGAGGCCAAGAAAAACAATTAAACCAAACAGATTAGGCCTGCCATGTATGACCGAAAGAAATAGTATCTTACGAGGTTTTTTAAAATTTATTACAAATGACCGGAGCAATATTTTATCTCCAGGATGGACAAATTATTGATCTAAGTTTTCAACTATTAACCCCTTCAAATGAATCTCATTATATAATGTCAAACAACATATTTCAGACTGACACTAGAAATGCAACGGCTTCTCCTGCAATATTATAAGCAATGACTTTTTATATTTGGCACATATATCATATACAATGTATATACAATGCAAATGCAATTACTACCTGTCCCGAACATTAAACTCTTTCACGTTGCAGTCATGCTGATAAGTTGTGGAGCAATACATCGGTTTGTGCGCAATCGCAACAATCCACGGTGTGTTTCCTCGGTTTTCATTGGCCTTCTTTAAATCTTTAATCAGCCAGTCACGTTGCAGTGAAATGTATTGTGTATCCTTCATATTGTAAATCTCGGTGTCGTAACTGACAGAAACAGCAAAATAAGACTGGTAACCAACTAAAAACTGTTTGCTTAACAACACCATAATTTCGTTAAACTTACTGAATGTATGATCTAAGAGAAAGGTACATATCGAATGATTGTCTCAAATGTTTGAAAAATTACATCACTGGAGCATTCTTTACGACCAACAAGATATCCTTATACTGTTAGGTGAAGATTGCTTTCACTAAAATATTTTATGTCTGCAAAAAAATTCAATTCGAAAAGTTAAATTTGATAACCTAATATTTAGTCTTTGTTTAATTACAATGCTTCAGTCTAAAATTAATAGTTTTGCTGATAAAACCGCTTTTAACCCCAATTTACCTGATAAGGTGGACTGGTCCAATGTCGATGCTGTACCACATCTGGTTTAATGGGATAGGCCATTTTGTGGATGGGGTTGAAAACCTATAACGATAGTGGATGAATGTCCCATTGGTGGTTTCTGCAAAAATAAAAAAATAAAATTTCCTTTTTTTTTTCAGCAGATGTTTACAGGTTTTATTGATTCAACACAGCATCTGGAACCACGAACCCTGCATTTATACCCCCCC
>JARFOD010025852.1:0-24383 GCA_031763545.1 Mopalia muscosa
CTCTTAGACCCTTCTCTTCAAACTATCTTAACAGTGTGGGCGTCAAGATCCATTCATGGATCTCTTGTTTTATTTATAATGGTATGAATAATTTATCACTTACAGTTAAATTCAGTCATCCTTAAAAAGTGAGCAAACAATTAAACTGTCATCTTCCCAAATGACTTAAATTGGATACAATACATGAATTGATAAACCTTTTTTTAAACACAAATTTAATGTCAATAAGTCTAATTTGAATCTAATGATCTCATTTCCAATAAAATTTTGCAGCTCCTTGCAATTTGAGATCGCTACCTGTATATCTACTGTATCTACCCCATTTATGGTTCAATTTTCGTATACGTGTCTTGCAACAAAAATTCCAACTACTTTTGATTTCATACAATCACCGTATGTAGATAACAAAAGGTTCCTAGAGACTACATGATTTAACATGGATTATAAAGTGAAAATTAGTACCTGGTAGTTAGTTTAACATGGCCTTGTTCAGGCTTGTTGTTGTTGGGGAACGGTAAACTGTTCACCCAAATCGGAGTTGTGGTGACCTATATGTAACCCAAATGATCTTTCGCCGCTAAAGACATACACTGCTCACTGTTGTGAATGTGTATTTAAATAATAGAGAAAAATAGTAACGACCATAATATACTGCTAGAAAAAAGTTTATATTAAAATACATCATTAAATATATAAAGTGACAATACCTGTGAACCACACGCAGCATTTCTGAGAGAAAGAAAAAAAACTGAATGTTTTATGTTTTGGTCTGAAAAAAGTATAATAAATTGCCTACAATACTGTCATCCAATATACCTTAGCCATATGGCACATGTATGTACAATGTGTGCGTGTCTGACTTCCTCTTTGGACATCCCTTGTTCTCGCTCAATGATTCAGCAGACATACGAGGCCGAAGATAAATGTGACATGTTTTTTCACTTCAGGTACTTAGTGAACAGGAGATTGTTCACCTGTTGATATTTTAAGAATTTCTTAAGCCTAAGCATTATACTAAGAGTATAGCAAGCACAATAACGCCATTATGGTCGCAATAAATCTAATAATCTTTTTCTCTTTTGTCTCCAGCTGCAATTATGGACTGAAGTGAAACAAAAAATGTTACCCCCTAGTCCTAAATATTAGCTTTTTAAGATTCCAATCGTGTGCATTTGGGGAATGAAATGATCCTATTTAAATTAAACATTGTATGGGATTTGTTTAACAAAGGTGACATGAATTGGAGGTTTTCACTGAAGTAGGCTTAAATGATAAAATTGCAATGAGCATACACCTGTATAAAAGCATGAGAAGCCAGACAGTGTTTGACGTACAGTAACATACAAAACAAAACCCTTATGAAATGTAGGCCTACTGCACAAAACCGCCGAGGATTTAAAAAATCAACATGTTTAATGAAGTCTGCAAGATGGAACACAAATAGACAATGACGTTTATACAGCATATAATTTTTTAAACACCTTGCAAAGCGAAACACTCTGTCTATAAATCAATTGGCAATTGTTATAAAACATATGTTAGTGTATGGAAGTCCCTATTTGTTAGTTCGAGTGGACTTGAAACATCTGTTGCTATTGAAGATATCATGTACTAAAATAACAGAAATATAATACTTCAGCTGATCAGATAATTTTGAGAAAATTAATTGGGTTTGTACAGAAATGCAATATGGCAGCAGTTAACATGTTCTTCATACCTTTCAACGATATTTTACAAATGGCCGAGTGCCCTTCTTTAATCTTGAGTACTATTAGCATTTAAATTTGCATATCATATTCTGGGTAAATATACTAATCTTCAGTTGAAGCATTTAACTACAGATTTTATTTCCTGACAAAGATTGTCCCCATCATAGGAGATACATGTATTATTAAGGTGGATTTTTTTTATGTGGACACCGTAGCTCTTTATTGCCATTCTTGTCCTACATGTATTGTTGGTTTTAATTAAAACTTTGTCTCATTGTTTAAAATAAGTGTTATAGTTGTACATGCTGTTTCTTAGTCTATGACAGAATGAAGATAATAAATAAACTGTTTTCAAACAAAAGGCAAATATGATATTCAAAGGGAACCTCAATCCAATCTAGGTTATCATATTGAAAGTACACAATGGGAACCTCAATCCAATCTAGGTTATCATATTGAAGGTACACAATGCGCAAACGCCCATCAGGTGAACGGACACCATCCATTCAGGGACCCCGAATTCATTTTGGAAAATATAAATTAGTATGATTATTCTTGGTTAATGATTCTCTGTGTTGCTTTCCGATCCTATCCACTGTATGCTAATAACTTAGTAAAGTTCTGCATTTGTTTGGTTCATTTAAATTTTTTTTCACAATTTAACCTCATCTACTACAAATTTTAAAATTAGCGTTTAATATATTTGGGGTATTTTGAGTACTACTTTTTCTTCTATATCTTTAATTTTATTGATGTTGGTGATTGTTTGTTGTGGAATAGCTGTATAGAAATGCGAGGATCTGGGATGATATGTATGAAGGTAAGCCTCTTAAAGCTGGAGTATTAACTTACCAAACTAAAACCTGACGGGGCAACAGAGGCAGATCGAGTATTGAATCAATCTCCAACAACAGCTTTATCATGGCTAACACTGTTTCCCCTAATCTAATGAACTGATTATGGGCTGACTGCAAGTCCACAAACACAATTTCCATCGCTTGGCCAGTATAAAGCCCTGCATGGAGAGACACCACTGTATGCCAAGCGATAAGTTCTGATCTCATGATTTGTGTGAGGTGAATTGTAACACAGACTTAATAGGCCAATTGTTGTCTGCCCATTGCCAATTGGAAAATATGTACATCTAGACAGGCCGCGGTTGACAATAGAAAAGCGCTAATTGTCTGTATTGTCACATTGTTTTTCTGCATATTAATTAAACAATAAGCTAGCTTAATAAGGGATCATTCTTTTGTCCAGTTAAGTTATTAGTATATTTCTTAAAATTAATCAAACTGGGCACAGGGATGTTGATTAATTGAAACAAAAGAATCATCTCATGTTCTAGACTCTCAAGTTTCTAAATAAACCTTAATCTCTAGTTGTTATGGGTAACCTCTAGATATCTTGAGAGATGGTAATGGCCATTAACATGGTATAGAAAGTATGTGATTCAAATGTATCAAAGGAGATGTTTGGTAGGGCTTTAGAATAAACCAACCTGGAACTCGTATTTCAAAGAAATAGAACTTAACCAATGAATAACTTATTATAATTAGAACATGTGTTCAGTATAAATCTACCTTACATGTATGCCCTTTATAATACATGTAGGTCAATGAGCCGGGTCTTGTTTTTATGAATTTTTTTTTTTTTTACTTATCAAAATCATATTGATCAAAACTGTTCTGCTAATAACTCATGAAGTAAGCTTATAACTCAAGATCAGTCTATGAAAGTTTAAAATCGGCTTGATTTAAATTTAATTATATGAACCTTGGATCTGAAAGTACAAGGTCATTTGCATGCCTTTTATAGAATGACAGCCATAATTCTCCAAAATTGATTGTAAATCAGAAATATCTTGTCTATTTTATTGTTTATTCTCGAATACGTCTCCATACCCAACAACCAAAGTAATGTTGTGTGAAGGGTACCACTACCAAGATTAAACCTGTTGTATGCATTGACAAGTTTGAGAAAACACAGCGCTATAGTTTTTTTGTAAACACCAGATATCTAATAGAAGAGACAAGCAACTTAATGACTGCTTTGTATCTATGGTAAACAAGTATATAGATACCTTCCATTCATCCAAACTGTCTAGACCATAATTCCTCCTGTATTAAACATTGCGGATGTTTACTATTAAAGAAGAGCATTTGATGGCAATGTCTATGTTACTGGGCTGTGATAATTTCCCATGTGGTTTAATGGCAGTTGTTGTTATCACAGAACTGCCAGTTTGTCTTTTCCCCAAAACACTTGCCTAGGAATTCATATACACTAAAACACCTCAAATTTTGTTAATGAACAATTCTTACCTTTTTGGTAGTATTACAGCATGTAGTCGAACAAATTTAGAAATGCCAATGCTTTGTAACTAAAACATTTTTCTTATGCCTCTAACGCGCAATTTCAAAGTTTTTAAAAAATAGCTTCCAAAATAGTAATTTTATGGACAATACTGATGACTGGTTTCAAAATGTCACTGCCCTTCCTTCAAAGCGTCATAATTGAACAACCTTCATATCAATCCGTTCTTATAAACAGAACCAGTTCTAAATTTAAAAAAAAATCTTAAAGATTTAAAATATCAATGTGCTGACAAAAACCAGCACCTATATATAGAAGAGAATCATTTTTTTTTCTGATTCCCCGCCTTATGTGAAGTTAAACAAGTTTTAATGTCTCAGAAATGTTTGTAACAAATTGAGATTGCTCTGTTTTATCATTTTCTTTTTTTGCCAGTCATTTCAACTTGGTTCCTTCATCCTTTAGGCTAGCATGCATTCATATGACAGAAATAACCCGAAGCCATGACATTAACCCTCAATCTAACCAACCTTCATTTTGAGATTGAGAATTCAGAAATGACTGTAGAAACATGTGATATCTTATGGGCATTTTCATATTTCATAAATATCATCTTTAAAATACTTTTTGTTGATAAAATGCTATAAATTCTCATTTTCAATATTCCTTCTTGATGTTTATTCAAACAGCCAATACATCCTACTGTAGCTTGCACGTCTTTCTCTCAGGTTTGTTTTGGCTGCAGTTTGTTGCATTTTTATATGTTATTCTTGTAAAAGGCTAGAGGCTGAATTCAATTACATCAATTTATGTTACTTGTCCTGTGTTGTTCTCTTTTTTTTCATTGGATACTAAACGTGATTTGAGGTAAAGTGGCATGCAATGAACACAGTTGAAGCCCTATGCTAAGGACACATTTCAATAACATTTCCTCAGAATTATTCATGTGCCTCAGTCTGCCAAGTGTAGATTTTTTTCTGTGGTGTGAATTTGATGTAATGAATTCTGATGAGGTAACTTTATATCCGTCTCTCTGGCAAACACACTTTAAAGATGACTAGACATTAGGATTGAAATGATGATCTGATGCTAATCTAGTTGTATGTTCTGTTACGGTCAACAGATTGCGCTGGAGATATTAAACAAGCCTGGAGATAAGCCATTACCCAGAACTGGTATTGGGTTGGAGGCAGGTTTATGCTAGCACTGAAATTCTCAGATCCTCAGTAATGGCCATATCAAGACGGAATCCGTCCCTGTCACTGACCCTTCGTTAAAAGAGCTTCTAAATGGCCCGGAACTGTGCCTGGTTGACAGTGTACACAATTATGTAGATATGCCGATGAAATGAACTGGCTGTAGAGAAAGGCTAATCTCTGAAACCATTGGAGTCTGTCAGGAAATGACAGGAACCCAACTAGCGCGTCAAATCCCATGCTAGCTCGTGTCGCCAAGGGAGAGGAAGCTACGACCAGTGCTTCAACTGAGCTGGATATCAAATATTTAATAGTCTATTGAGAATAACATTCTCCTATTGCTCTCAAATGCAATTGATTTTTTCATCCTAGCTGTAATGTTTTTTTCTAGTTTCATGCTAGGCTGGCCAAAGTACTGGTTTTTAGGGAGCTCCCAGCTTTATAGATTACTGGTACAGAAATATTTGGAGTTGTCAGCTTTCAGAATTTTACCGACAGCCGACAGGTGTGCCAGACCCTGCCTTTTATGTTGAAACGATCAGGTGACAGAAAGTATTGCATGAATAATGATAACATTTTTTATTTTTTTTTAATATATTAAGGTACTACATTGACCTGTGAAGTAATGATTGTCATCTATGTTTAAATTTACATATGTTGCTAAGCTGCTTCTTTAAATATAATATTAAAAAACTCAAAATGTGTTCTATTAAGCTATATTGAGCTGTGAAGTAATGAAACTGCATAGATCTATATTGTCTGTAAATATTCTGCGAAAGAGCAATATTCAAACTGTAGAATAAAGCTGGGAATACATGATGGGATTTTAAACTCTCTCATGTTGGTAATGTATGTCATTTGATTCGCAACCTCCTACAAATAGAGCTGTCGATTGAGACTTCATGTCGCACTTACTTGTGTGTTTGCCTTCAATGGATCAAAGCATAGTTTAATGAAAGGTAAATACTGAGTGTTCAATAGCAAATCACTGATTATTGATTTGTATTACCCAAGGCTCTAAACGAGCAATTGTCTCGGCTGATGGAAGGCTTGTGAAATAGCTGGGGTATCATCTGCTACATTGAAGCCTTAACACTGCAATTAGCTCATCCTTACACTTTTACTCCAGTGAAGTGTTGAAGGCAGTCTAAAAAAAATGGCCCACAGCCATTTGAGAAAATAATTATTTCTATTTGGCCTTGTGAAAATGAATATTCGTCCTTATTCCGTCTGTTCAACTTTATTCCGTTGTTTGTAACTAATTAACTCCTGTCCTACATCAGCAATCCATTTCAGTTTGCTGCATTTGTTGCATTATGAAATACCAGGATGTGTTAAAAAGTAGGACCTCCAGATGGTTGGCATGTCTGACTACTGATCCTCCGTGGTAGGAGTTTGCCAATTAACCTGTGCTAAATGATGGAGACATGATTGACTCCTGCAATTACAACAAGGTGTGTGTGTGTTGGGGGGGGAGGGGGGTAATAATTAGATTTGGCCAGATATTCTCTATAGCTTCTTTAGGTTTGGACACTCTAATTTTGGGACAGGCCACAGAAATAACATGATTTTTTGACATCACTCTGATAGAAAATTAAATTTTTTTTAACAATGCAATGTTCCTGATTCTGTGATTCCATTTAATTCTTTGAGCATTGTACATGTATTCAGTTTTATGTCTTTGGCCCCAAAAATATTATTGTACATGTATGTTTAAAAGTAGGAATCTGTTTGATATTTTTGGGCGCCTTTAAAATATCAAAACTAGTTAGTATAAACACAATTACATGTAGGTATTAAATCTGTGTGGAGTTTGAAAGCAAGAAAGAACCAATCACCCACCCGTCCAGTTTACCATGATGCCATCTTCCAGGTGTTATGATGCCAGCAGCCATGGTTATCGTGTCCATCTACTGATCCTCCTTTGCTGTATTGCTGACTGACGCTAGTCTCCTCTTCTACCTCAAGCATATGAGAAAGTCACATGAAGCAATTGCTATCGTGCTTTTTATGAGATTTTCTCATGATTTTTTTTACCGTACTTAAGTATTAGGCAGAGTGAAAGAAGGTGATACATTGTATTATAAGTGAAATACAATTGAGACACTGTTATACCCCAATTGCACAATTCATGTCTGGGGCAGGGGTTTTAAACCCGCTGATGTTACACTCATAGCAGTGACACATGTAAATCATTATTTAGATACAGTTGTCATGGAACACTTGGTTACCTGTATGAAAATACCGTCCACCAGGTTATATTTGATTGAAATAGTTCCATAGCTTGAGCAGTAACAAAACATAGCTGTAAAGCCATCAGATGTTCCAGCTGCTTGTTATGCAGTGTATTATCTTATATAAAACAATTATTCACATGTACATTCAGTCATTGACTCGTATCAAACAAGTACTCATGAGAGCATTCACTCATATCAAACAAGTACTCATGAGTGCATTCACTCATATCAAACAAGTACTCATGAGTGCATTCACTTCTATCAAACAAGTGTACTCACTCATATAAAACAAGTGTATTAACTCATATCAAACAAGTGTACTCACTCATATCAAACAAGTGTATCCACTAATTTGTAATGAGTATATTCACTCATACCATCGAGCTGTTTTAGGGAGCCTCCTGTTGTCCTAGTGCTTTCTGAACTAAACAGGAACAGAAAACTGAAATGTGTCAGGGTGGTTCCCCTCACCCATTGGGCTGGCACACCATCATGTGAGTGAAATAACCTTTAGTACTGCGTAAAACCCTTATGAAACAAACAAACAAATCACTTCTACCAAGCAAGTATATTTACTGATATCAAACAAGTGTCTTCACTCACATAAGGATCAGTGGTTAAAATATCCATGTTTAGGGTAGATATTCAATCAGAAGGTAGTTTTGTGGAACTCTCTTGTTTTCTGATAGCACTATTTATTAATACATGTAGGATGTGAATACGGTCCAATTGGTAAAAATTACAGTATTTTACCACAAAGATGAAATGATATGTATAACTGAATGTAAGAAGATTTGAAAAATTAGATCATTGATTATGGAACACTTTAGGATAAAAAAAAAATGTATTCACTCTCCACCAACAAAATGTCTGATTGGTTGGTGAATTGTCAGCTGAAGCAACCAGCCAGGGCCCCCAGTAGACGATAACATTTTATTGCCTATTTCCCATGTTTGCAAATATATCTAGTTTGAATATTGAGTTTTTGGCATGATGCAATGAAGGTGTTAAATACCGTATATATTTACAAAAAAGATTGTATTAACAAAAATTGATGTTATACAAATTATATAAGTTTGAATATTGAAAACTGTTTTGAAACATATTCAAAGATTGATATTTGCGCTAGTCATTAAAATTGGATATTTATGCCTGTGTGTTTGTGTGTTCAAACATCCAATAATATGAATTATTCTGAAAAAGAAAACAAATTAAATCAACTTTTTTCACAATGATAAGACTGTGTTGTTTGAAAGAAACAGGCCTGTGACTGGAAAGGCAAGGTCACGCTTAGAGAAGGGCAAATGTCAAAAAAGAATCCTGTAAAAAACAAGGGATTTTGAAGTTAACCTTGATAAAAGTTCATTTATGTTCTTTCAAAATCAAGTTCATTAAATTCTTATTGGTGTATATATATAGGTGTGCATGGACTTTCTCTTTCCCTCTTATAATATTATGTTCTAAATCTTGATTGTTTTCATATCTGTTTACACAAGATGACTTTGTATAATGCTGTATCTATAATTTTAAATGTCTGAGGGCCTCTGGGGGAGACCAGTTTTATTAACTGACAGAGTTGTAGTGATTGTACTCTATACCCTCGATAAATAAAGTTTTATATATATATTGGTGGAAGGTTAGGCTTAATGCAATAACTTGACATAGACAGTCAAACGTTGACCTGTTGCATTTATTAGTAATTTCTTTATAATTGTTTTTTTTTTACCTATCTTCACACATGGGCTTCAATGTACATGGCATAACAATGGTTGTAATACCCTTAAGCCATAGAAAGTCAAACGAAATGTACAGATAGAAAGTCAGTCAAACAACTAACAAATGGGGATGTACATTGATGTTTCTATGTATTGAATGAATAATATTTGTACACGATTCTCGGCTGTAATAATGATTTATTTGATATCAAACTCCAAAAGTGCTGAATAATTCCAGGAAAAGGAAGGAAGTCATTGAGTAGACTTAAGTTAATAATCAAGTAGATTATGTCAACACATAATGTTACAAGCAAACCAATATCTTCCCTTCTTCCTCTGCTGATGGAAACTGATAGGTAAAGATCTGATACTGTTGACATACAGAACTAATATCAGGCATGAATTATTGCCCTATCGCTACATCTAAGTGTAGAATGATTTATGGAAAGATATATGTTTACATATTTTTCAAAAATTGTGAATGGAAAAATGAAGTATAAAGGGTTACCCCCAAAATGCTTTATACACAGTAATCTGTATGAAGGAACCAATGGTTACTATTTTAAAAGTTTGCTTTGTTTATTTTTAAGTTTGAGTGGGGATTTAATGCCATACTTAAAGTAATTTCCCTCAAACAATGGCGTGCCAGCTCAATGGGCGAAAGAAACCTCCTTGAATGTCATTAGCAACAAACAAAGACAAGACAGGACAATTGCAGGACGTTATAAAAGAAAGAAAGCCAATTGACTCTTGACTCAATGCATTAATCCATAAAATCCGCCAAGAATATCAAAATGTACAGATTTAATCTTGATGTTTTGTTTGCCAATTGCAGCTTGATATATTGTAAAGCACTTTAACAACTAATAAAGCGTATTTAAAGTGAAGATAGTAAAATTATTAAAGCATTTTTTTTATCTGTGCTAATCACATTTTATAGTAGTTATTTCTTAGAATTTCCTCATTCACATCTTCCTGTATTTTATTTTATGCACTTCTGTTAATTGATTTGGGGTAATATGTATGGTTTTTGAAACTGTAATCTCCTGGAACAAGGACGCTGGTTAAATAAAATTGATGAATCATCTCAGAATCTAGATAAACTCCCAGATACATTGTAGGTACAAGATTTTGATGTTCCTGTATATGAAGACCAGCAAACTGGGTGCTTGGTTCGTCATTTTGGAATCAAAGGGAATTATTTCTTTTCTAAGACCCTTTACCTTGTTTATAATTGAAACCCATTGAGTACAATATTTGAAGAGTTGTAATCCTATACATATGAAACATGCTTTTGCTAGTGTGACGGAAATCCACAAAACTTCTTGATCATAAACTTAAAAAATAAAAAAAAGAAGAAAAAACAAACACTTTTATATGTGAACTTTTGAAGAATTCACACTTACTGAAAGGTTTAAGTGAAGTGTGAAATGGTCTCATGGGTTTCTACGAGGGAAATCTGCTGTCAGACATGGCACTTTATTCTGTACGGCTGAGCTCCGATGGTCTAGTTGCTACAGACAACTACTGGTTATTGCTTTCTGCCAAACCTTATCAGAATTCCTGGAGGTATTATTGGTTTAGGTTATTCGTTCTGCCTGTGGTCTGAAATGGAATATCATTTTTAACACATTAAGCATCAGGGGATTGTTTTACTTCTACACTTCGGTCAGATTTTCCACAGTCCTACATCAGCGCTTATAGTAGAAACCAAAACATGTATGGAATATAACCAATCTTCATTTACTCTTCTGAATTTATATGAACTTTTGACTCCAGATGTGGGAATAAACTATGGATATTGTAAACAAAACACAAAATGGAATTATAGTATAAAATAATTGGCTTGGACCAGTTTGTGGAAACTAATTTAGACTTGGGCGGAGTTGGGCCACATTAAAACGTTTACTATTCTGCTAGTATCTGTTTCATGTTAAGTACTACTTGACCAACTAGTGTGTGTCTCTAGGGTACAAGCAAAATGAAGATTTAAATAGCACATGTAATTCAGTTTTTGTCCACTAAAGTCAGAAATTCCATCCTTACACAGGGCATTTTGGAATACAGTATTTTTGTACTCCATGTAAAAGGAGGTCTGTTCATGACAGATGGTTCCATTTTCTAGGTCAAGGTCTTAGTTGCTTAATTTGGTACTTATTTCGGAGAAGCTCATATTACTGTTTGTACCAATTTCTGGAAAACACTTTTGCAGACTTGACAGTCATAATGATAGTTTTTGAATGTTATTGCTTCAAAAACTTAATTCAAAAAAGTGTAATAAATTACGCAGACTAATTAAAAAAAATTATCAGCATAGAAGATTCACATCTCATGGGTTATCTCTTCCAACCATTCACTCAGGCAATATTTATGGTATTTAAACTTACATATGTTATTTATTATTTATATGATATCAGTTTGCTATCCTACAAGCAGCCTACAGCTCGAAGCATACGCTCTTATAACCAGCGATTGGCTTACAGTAGCCCATACTGACTGTACTCCATTGGCTGGTTCATATAGCAAAGATTTTCAGGTAAAGGGCCACAGGGTTAGGCTCTAGACTCACACAAAATTCTATTGGTTGATCTGGTCACATGAGCATAGAGTTTTCTTGTCTAAACTTGCTCCGCCATATTGCAAACCTGTATTGAAAGGGACTGAAAAGGCTACTTTTCTTGCTATCCTTTTTTTTTTTTAAGATAACACCACATTTTCTCTGACTTATGGAAATCAATTCACCTGGTCAGTTACACACTATCCATGTTTGGTGCAGCCAGTGCAAGCTACACTGGAGTTCTCTGTTTGATCTGTCAAACTGGAGTGTACAGAAGTCACTAAAAAAAAAAGTAATGTAGTCGGGACAGGGTCAAAGTTCAGAGAGTAATAACCAAACATGTTATTTAACTGGAGTGAAATATCATCTTTAGCATAAAAGAAAATCCTGCTACATGTATTTCATTGCTATATAAACAATAAATTGTTGTATTTAAAAATTTTTGTTCAAACTTTACCCAAGTTAAGTATACCTACTTCTTTGCCATAATGACTTTGACATGAAGAAAAGGGCTTGATGAATAAACACAAGGTACCTTTTCAACCTATGCTATAGAAAGAAAAAATTCCAGTGACTGTCTACACAAAGTAGTTACTAGTTTTCTTCTTGGTTTACACCTGAATGCAAAGTCCTAAAAAAAGTGAAATACCCTTAAGTATTACATAAGCATAACATTATAAACATGTAGGAAATTTTTGTTGGGCTCTGGCACACAAGAAGGATTCACAGTAAGTTAGTCTATCGAATAGTCTTACCGATGACTTGATCTGCCTGTTAAAGTTTCATCAATTGATAATTGACACACTCTTTATTAACAGTCTATGCCAATCAGTACATTATGACAGGGCATGTGTCTAGAATGGCACAGCAGGCATCATACAGAGTCCTTAGCTAATTTAATCCTCTATGGGGGCATTCATTAAGCCAAATGTATATTGATGAATTTGATAGATATTTAGTTAACTTTTTTAATATATTTCAAGTAAATAGCAACCCAAAGGTCCTGGTTTTCGAATTCTGTTGGAGGCAAGCAAATTCATTCTTTCATTGATTCAAAATATAAAATTATAGTCAGCTTAGGATCTATTTAGAAACTTGTCTAAAGGAGTTTATTTAGAAAATAAGATGATTCATCAATTTTGATTGATCAACATTCCCGTGCCCGTGTGACTACTCTTTTGGCATATATATCTAGTATTTTTTTTCCATTTGTTTCCAAAGATTGATCACTCTGACAAAGATGTTCTCCAATTAAAAAGGATAGCGGTTGTCCTTGTTTTATTCGTTCATAAATAAACCCAGAAGGATATGATATGGCTTTTCATTTTTTCTAAAAGGACATATTTATTGGTTCATAATACCATGTCGATTTTTCTATTGATTAAGCTGCAGAAGACTTAGTGAATAAACCATCAATAATGTCATTGAAACTACTGTTAGCTAATGATGTAATGTCAGACCACGGTTCTTTAAGACTGACATCCCTGTCACAGTTCCTTTATTAGCATCAGTTAATTGGAGCTCAATTTCATCAACTTACATAGCATGCAATATCATCAAGCATTTTTTTTTTTTCCACGGGTTAGATTTAGCCTAGGGGTTTAGCTAACACTGTTTTATCTATTTTTATCGGATTGATTTTTGCTATCATTGCTGATGTACAGGGCAGCTTGTAGTTGACTGTCAAAACTCTGACAATCCCGTAGAATAAACAAAGTGTGTTTGGTCAAACATGGCTCCTTTCATGGTGATGAAGGCTCATCTATTATTGATATGGTGATATATCAGTTGTGGCTGGCAGCCTGCCACTGTGTGTATATGCTGGTAAATTATGCCATGTTGTACATTTTTGTCGCACGACATTAACAGAGCAAGTCGAGTTAATTTTTTCATCGGCTAGTTTTTAAAGTTTTTGGTATAATGTAATAAATAATTATTATATAATTAAATGCATGCCGGGTAATATAAAGTTTATGGACTTTTGAGAAATATTTCAGTTGTTGCTCAACAACAGCCATTTGATACAGGGTGACTTTGTACTGAAGCCGTCTAAGTCTCAAATCATGGGCACATAATTGCAACAAGATAGAATTGAATTCATACAGTTGGTGCATTAATATTATACTATGAAAACGACATTTCCTAAGAAGTTCTTGTCTTAAGATTCCTAAAAATGGGGATTTAAATTGAAATATGAAACTAAACTTGCATTGTTTATCATGGTAAACATGATTTTGGTCTATAAAAGTTTTACCTTAATGTGGTTTTAACTAAATATATTAGTTAATCAATAGTATTAATTTTTTCAAATGATATTGAATTACTGATTGCAGGCTTGTGCTGTTTGGGAGAATGGACAGAACAAGGTCTTCCCATGGTTATGCAAACTTATTTTAGGAGGACTGATTTATAGGTTTCCCAAATTGTTTGCAGTCTTTGTCAAAATTTGCATTTTACCACTGATTTTGACAAATTTTGTCATCAGATAATTAACAAAGATTGTTTTTTAAGGCAATTTTTCATAAAAAAAAATCAGTAAACTGGAGGAAAATGCACATATTAGGTTATCCCACACAATTTCAGCTGATCGATTTTAAGGTTATGCTTGAAAAGATTACAGCACAGGCCTATGATTGTTTTGGTGGGTGGTTCCATGGAGAACAAAGGGATATTAAGGCACTTCTTGTTGCCCTGGTGCTCTGAAGGCCACTTTCAATTGACTCACTACATCAGATTTCAGCGAACATGTATCTCTAGTCTTGGTGTGTAAGCAGCTTGCTGTATAATGTGCATTATGTTGACATGTAACTGTACTGCTGGTTATAAGTTTGTTTTTCAGCATTTTAGCATTATTGATTTTGTTTTATATTTTCTCTGTTGACAGTATTGTTTTACAATAACCTACAAGAGTGAAAACCAGAGACAATATGATCTCAAAGCTGAGACGGAATCTGAGTGTACAGCCTGGATCGATGCCATTAAGAGAGCAAGGTCAGTTTCTGTCTTTATTTGAATGAATGTGGTCAACTTTTATTTTTGAATGAGGGGGATATTTAAAAAAAAAAACCAGCCTTTAAATACTTGTTGCTAGATTGCTAAAAATGATGATTAGTTGCTAACACGGTTACACCTGATTCAATCAAAAATAGCATACTAATGATAGACTAATTAAGCGTGAGGGCATCGTATAGCCGATTTAATTTGTGAGTGCCTTCAGCAACTGTCCCCAGTACAGTAGAGAAGTTTTATACTTTCTTTACTTGTTATGTGATAGGAGTTATTCTTGGGCAGTATTCAAGGGTGATTATGTGATGTCTGTTTTGGGGGTATTATCAACCTAGAAACCTCTTCTTATGTGTATGGGTACTATATAATAAACGGCAATCTGAAAATATTGCACCCAAAAAGGTCATTTTGTTTCACTTTTAAAGTAACTGGGTGCCAATTTTCCGAGTTTCCCTATCACCTGCATGTTAAACATTCTTATAACAGGTTGACCAAGTAAAGCAGTTGTTTAATTCAGGGTGTCCAAAGGAAGGGTATACCAGAACACCCCTCTACCTAAGCCGTTGTTCAACAAGGTGAAAGAAACAAAAAATATATAATGCAAATTTACTACTTTTTTTTATACAGGTTAAACAGTAGTTTTCTTATGCGTTTTCAATGTTACATCATGCCAAATGAAGTGGAGTTGACATGAAAAGTGTGTATCATATCTGTACAAAACCAATTTTTACAGCAGTCATAAACAAACATACTGTGTGTATCATATCTTTACAAAACCAATTTTCACAGCAGTCATAAACAAACATACTGTGTGTATCATATCTGTACAAAACCATTTTTTTCAACAGTCATAAACAAACATACTGTGTGTATCATATCTTTACAAAACCAATTTTTGCAGCAGTCACAAACAAACATACTGTGTGTATCGTATCTTTACAAAACCAATTTTTGCAGCAGTCACAAACAAACACACTGTGTGTATCATATCTTTACAAAACCAATTTTTGCAGCAGTCATAAACAAACATACTGTGTGTATCATATCTTTACAAAACCAATTTTTACAGCAGTCCTAAACAAGCAGACTGTTATATAATGCAGTGTCCTCAAAATCGCTGTTCCTGCAGCATTAGCTTTACCCAGGGCTCTGATTCTATAGCCTCTGATCAATCCAAATGATACAGTGTTTGTTGCGCTTCATCAGGATGTATCAATAACTTATCAATGTTAAAAGGCCCTCTGGCTGAGAGAATTATGTCTAACACGGGGATGACTTCTTATCTTGATTTGCCACATGTGGAATATTAATTTTAAATGAGCAAAACACTTCACATTAAATGGTTAATAGTGAGTCTATTTGCTAATAATAAACTATATTGCCTTAAATGTTATATTCCAACACTAAAAATACTTTAAAAAAACAAAACAACTTATAAATCCAGGTGAGAATCAAACTGACAACCATTCATTTTACAGGTTGAGCTTCCTGTTGCCCAGGTGCACTCATTTTGTTGTTGAATGTGGTCATTATTTACTAAATCATGACCATCACAATTTCATTGAGAAAATTTTTTTTAACAAACTTATTCTCTGATGTATATATTCTTTACAGGAGTAGTAGTTATTGCAAAGTAACCCCTAGATGAATTCTCTCATCGGCTAAGGGCAATTTGTTTGAAGAGGAGCAATGCTGTCTTTACTAAGCACTGGAGGAAAATTAACTTTCCAACATTATGAAAACTGACTTCACATGTAATGGTTGTGCTAGTGTCAATAATTGTTGGAATACAGGGTCATCATTTAAGTGAAATAATGGAAATACCCTTAAGCATGGCGTAATAGGCCAACCAATCAAACAATCAATCAACCCTGATGAATTTTTACCTCTTTTCAGTTATAACAAGTTGGTTGAGCAGAAAGAAGAATTGGAACAGAAGCATCTGCATCTGTTACAAATCCTGGACAGCGAACGCCAAGCCAAGTGGCACTATGTCCAGCAGACTGAAGAAATGACCTTTGAAGTGAAGAGGTTGAAAGCGGAGGTATGCATGGTATGGCACACTTTTTCTTTTCTCACCTCACTTCACTCAGTCAAAACAGGTACAGCTCTATAAAGATCTCACAGATTTGAATTTTTTATTGATTGCAAAATCAGGGATTTTATTATAAGGGAACAATTACTGAAACAAGGAATTTTAACAAGACACAGATATATTTTAAAGCTTAGTTAGGTCATTGATAAGAATAAAAAATGTTTGGACTTAGAGAGTTTTCTTATCATTCTCATCTTTCTTTGGAGATCTCACATAATCCTATTGACCTCGAAGGGTCTAGATTTGGGGTCTTTCAACATGAATGGAATGAGATTAACAGTAAATCCTTGGGCTTGCTGGTGGGAGCAACACGAAAAACTTTATTTGGGGAAAATTTGGGGAAAAAGATAATTGGGGGCATATTAAATATTTTATGCAGCTGTTTATAAGCCCTTAGATTGGGCTTCTATTTATCCCTGACGCGCAACAATAATTCTGCTACTGTAACACATATTTTGATATTTTTTTAAACTACTCAGTCATTCAAGATTTAAAACGTATAAACTTGACATTTTTATTGATCTGTGCCTGGCTATGACATAGTTTATAATCATTTAGGTCAAATTATATGTTGGGAGTATTTAGGTTTAATTAAAGTTAAAATATAATCATAATTGAATATGAATAGTTTCATTAACTTCATTTCAAAATAGTTACAAACAATACAATAAATAATTCAAATAAAGGATTTGCTGGCCATGTTTAATTATTTCTTGTTTAATTATCAATTTCTGACAAATTTATGTAGATTTTAGCTATTATTAGTATAGGTGTTGCTTAAAACGGTAAAAGGTGAGAAATTTAGTTACAATACAGGGGAGTTAACTTAGGCTGTCCAACTATAACTTCTCTCTCATTCACTCAAACTGTACAGCTTGCCTTTAAGCATATGGCATTCATCGGTCTTTTTCTGTACCTTTAACTGCTGTTTGTATTCCTTTATTATATTATCTTGATTGGTTTGCATTGGTGAAGGAATTTATAATTATTTTTTATTAAAACTGATGCAAAATCTTATTGCATTCTTTGATACTTATTATTATGTATAAAATTGTGCGTAAATAACGAAAATGCATTATTTTATAAAATTCTGTGTTCACAGATAATCAGCACATAATGTATTCGTACTTCAGAAAAAAAGTAACTAAATAAGCTTATAATTCACTTAAACTACTTTTAAATGTTGGAATGGGTTGCTTTTTATTAGGATTATCACCATGAATAAGAATTTTTTTTTCTACAGCACTGGTTCAACCTGATATCACAAAACACCAGTAACACATGGTAATGCACAATGGTCACACAAAAGCTTTAAATTGTCAATATGTCTAGTCACTATATAATATGGTAACAGTAACAAAATGTTCATTGTCGTCAAAAATATGCTTATGGTGGTGATACTGAAACACACTGTGCACCATATCACACCAACGTTTAAATTGTCAAATAAAATTCTCAGATAAACACATTTATTATAAAATGGTAATATTAGGTTATATTTATTGCAATACTACATGTGTATTCCGCTGAATTAAATTAAATATTTTGTCTATAATGTTGAAGAATATTTTTGTGGTATTTTTGACAGTTTAACATTACATCTATGAACATATACAAGCATTATCTATTTATGCAAATTAAAAAAAAGTAAACTGTTCCTGAAGAATTCAAACTGAAGTAAATGTACAAGACTCCCTGATCATAATGTGTCATAATTGAAGTAAAATATGGAACCGATTCGTTTTTGATTATTATTTGAGAAGAGTTCATGGCTTTTATGAAAACAAGATTTTTTGCTTTTCTTAATGTCTTAGCTGCAGAGATTTACAAAAGACAGACGCTTGTCAAACCATCGAATGGATGATGAAAGTGACGAACTACGCAAAATTAAAAAGGTGAGAAACTTTTCCAGCAATTTTTAAGGAAAGGAAAACTGCTTCTGTCCCAGCCTTCAGTCTACCAGTGACACTATTGTATTTGAAAACAGGCACCATTATGTAACAGTTGTTGTTGTTGGACAATACACACAGTGCATGGTGAAGTTGACATGATGGATATGTTTTAGAAATGCCTAAATCCTCTTAAAGATTTTAGTTGATCAGAAATGATTCAAAATAGAATAATATGATCTTAAAGGGCTTTTTAAACTGTTTCCCCCCAAAAATTATAAACTTGTGTATGTACAGTTACATTTTGTTCCTAATCTTGGTATAAATAAATTCCAGGGGTTAAACAGGTTTCTTTGTATGTCTAAACTTCATAGTACATTACACACATGTATGTCTGTTGAAATGGAGACGGTTTTCTACATTCTAAGACAAAATAATGTTTATGAGGCACTTAAGATGGGGTACACAACCTGTGGAAATTGAACACCAATCAAGGGATTTCCAAATGGCACAATTCTTATCCTCAGTGGCATCAGGCAACTTATTTCGTCTGATGGCTCTTGTAAGAGGTGACATGGGACTTTAACGATATCAAATATTGATACAAGTTTTATCTTATATGAGGTTTGCTTTCTTGAAATGGACAAATTACATAATCAAAAATTTGCTCAATGATAATTTTTATACATCAGAGGGATTCAGTTTTAGTTTTAAGATTCAAATTGCATATATTGTAGACAATCTCAAAAAGAAAAAAAAGATATAACATTTGCAAACGATTTTTCAAAATAAAAAAAGCAGTCCAATAAAAATGAATATATAGGTACAGGTATTAGAAATTTTCCAACATTATGTTTTTTCTTTAAAAAATCAATTACTAGAAGAAAAAAATTGTTTGTGTTTGAATGATATGAATTTGGGTAATCAATGCGGACTTGAAATGGATTCTGGGGGTTAGAAAGCCGGTTAACTGTATTCTCATTCATACCCATTTTGTTATCAAGATTCGAAGCATTGTGATTATGTTCTGTCAGAGTACAGTGTATTGTGTCTCCTTGACAACTGAACGAGAATTGGGCTGTTGGTACTGTTTCAGTGGACATGTTTTTGTGTGAACTAGTTATGGAACTATGTCTGAATGTTTATTGTAAACACACAGAGTCTACATTGTTGAGCTTATTGTTGTCCATGCAGATAATCTTATAATTGTCAACTGTGGTGTTTCTTGTTTTTTTGACTCAGGTGTGTAGATTTATGCACTGTGCAAGATGTCACCCAGGTGGAAATTTTATAATAAGCCTACATTTATATGCTCCACCACTTGATGATTCCATGTTTCAGTTTTAATAGTTTAGCTTCTGCAAGAAGGAATACATTGTCACTTCTTTTATTACAAAATTCTTTACAATACCCACAAAGCTAGATAGCAGGCAGTTCCGAAGCTGAACAATTTCTCTGGAGGCTCTCAAATTTATCGGAAGAAATACAGAAGCGGTGCATTAAAAACTATGATTTCAAAGAGGTAGAAATACAGAAGCGGTGCATTAAAAACTATGATCTCAAAGAGGAACAGGCCTGTTAGAGTAAAAGTCAAAATGCTTAAGAAACAATCAAGTTGTTTCAAATTAGATTTTGCCTCAATAAAGAATGAATTAGTTCTTACAATGTTGTATGCTGTTGTGAGAAACTAATTGATGTCCTTTTACATGTTAGACAATTTAGCCGGTAGTCTGCAATATTTGGAGCTGGGTGCCTGATTGGCTTTTCACACACTTTCGGATGTTTCTTGTCTTGTACAGGAAGTCAGCCTATGTGTAGACTAATCTTTAACACCACGCGATGTTTTACCAAGAATGAATGATAATCAAGCCAGTGGTGCACCCCAATGAATATTTGGGGTTCTTGTTTGTTGATTGCACCTTGACCTACCAGTCTCTCTCCATTCTGTAGGATGAATCTCTCTGTAGTAGTCAGACTACTCAGAACATGCTTTCTATCATTGTTTCATTTTACATTGTCTCACTGTTAACGTCACCAATCGCCAGTTTCATAAGTGGGTTGAAATGAATGAAATGTCTTGGAAGTGAAATCATAATAAGTTTGCTTTTTTTTTAACAAGATTTTGACATGGATATCATTAATTGAGTAGATTTCTGAGATGAAGGCGTAATATATAGATTTAGGTGTATGATTAATTCCTTTGTTTCCAGACATCCGAACTTCTATTAAAGGTAAACAGTATGATTCAAAGCTGTAGATCCAATCCCTCTAGATCAAACTTTCACAAACAAATCTTTACCTCATCTCCTTACATTAATTGATTAAGAAAAATGAATTGAATTGCAGCTGCTTTAAATCAACTCAGGAGATTATTGGTTTTAAATTTGTTTTTGATGGTTTCAAACCCGTATTCTCTCCCCGATCCTTGAATAAAAACTAACACCCTCTTTTAATTATGCTTAGTTGGGTCTGGAATGTTCTCATTGATATTTTTATTAAAACATGCCGTACCTGTGCGTATCATGGATCACGAAAGAAGCAATAGACAATTTTGGAAACACTACATTCATACTTGAAAAAAAGAATAGAAATTTTTTTATTAAAGGGCATTTTTTGAAATAATTTCAGACAGTTTTGTTGAGTGTGAATAATTTATGCTGATAAGAATGGGCTTTACTACAGTCAATCCACACAGTTATCATGAAACTCATTCACAAACATTAAACTGTGTGTAACAATTAATAATTAAAGTGCACTTTTGTATTGTTACATACGTATTAAATGATTCTATTAAAGAGCTAGACCCTTCTGTGTAAGATTGTCCTGTTGTGTGTGTGCCCCACCCATCCATAGTGTATCCCACTGACTTGTCATGTGACTCTTGTCTGGGTTAATTTAGCTATCCCATGTTGTTGTTGTACAGAGGTTGGCGCCCATGTACTGTATGCATGATTGTGATTGGTGTGGGATTCTAGCCGGTCTTAATATGAGGAGTAATAAATATAGGCGGTAAAAGCATTTGAGTAAATACACATCCAATGGCATTAATTCTAGTACATGTTCATAAACTCAAAAAAGTCATTCAATTTCATCTCCGTTTTCTGAATAGAACAATAAGAAAGCAACAGAATTAAGACAAAAGGACATATTGGTTTAGGTACAGCACTGGCAAAACCGAGCAATTTATTACAAAATGCAAATATTTAGATTAAAAATTTCTCTCAAAATGCTTTATTCTGTATATGCATTCTTTTTTAAACTTCATGCATTGATGGAGAAATTTTTGGTCAGTATTTGTGAAAAATATGGTAACACAAATATGTCATATGAAAGCATGTCAGATGCTGCTTTTTATAATATTTAGCTTTTTTTGCTTAATTAAAAATAGAATTTGCTTTATTTCCAGGTGCAGAGTTTTTTCAGAGGATGGTTGTGTCGTCGACGATGGAAACAGATTGTAGAATTGTACATTCGCTCACCCCACGCTGAAAGTATGCGTAAACGAAATAGCATAGTGTTCAGTATGGTAGAGTGTGAAGAAGAATATAATCGACAGTTGTCTGCCCTTGTCACATGCTTCCTGAGGCCTCTTCGGATGGCAGCTAGCTCAAAGAAACCCCCAATAACTCATGAAGATGTCAATTCTATATTTCTCAATAGGTACAGTATTGTCTAACTTTCTTCAATAGATCTACTGTTGCATATTTTAAGCAGGCTTCAAAATTATTTTTGACCAGTACCATTACTGGTTTGAAAAGTTTTTTTTTCCTAAATGTAATAAAATTTGTTGAGGACATCTATAATTCATTATTTATGCCATACCAGTGCAGTTTCTATAAAAAAAATCCCAGGTTCCTATCCCAAATTCTTCAGACCATAATCAGTGTTCTGAATCTGCTTTTAGCTTGATTTTAACAGGAATTTATGAAAATACTAATATATTGACATTAATTTCGGCTTGAAATCGTTTGGGCGCCCATACATTTTCGTAACTAAAATGGCTCTAGACACTGCCCTGCATACTTAACCAAATTATTAACCCATATATTTCGTAATTGGTTATTTCAAACTAGGAACACATGTAGCCAGAAATTGTCAGTTAAAATCCTAGCTGGGATCATCCAGTGTTTTTGTCTATATACACAGACTGTACAAATGCCTAGTCAAGGTGGTAAAATCTACTCAAACAAAACCACAGTTATTAATAAAGATAAGAAAAAGTCATTTTGTTTGAGTAAATTTTACCACCTTGACTAGGCATTTGTAAAGAGTAAATTGAAATATATTCTTGACTTATGTATTACATGCAGGATAACACTGCTTTACACTTTGATAGTTTAGCATCCTACATTACTGATAGGGGGTAGATAATCTAAATTACCTTTCAATCAATCTTTTTAAAATTGTACCATTTGTTGTGTAATATTTTCGAAATATCGTTAAAATCAAGTGACATAAATCATTTAAAAATCACGGTTTACACTCCACAATAACATAATTCAGTTATTGTTATGCAGTGTATCACACAAGGTATAGTTCATTGTGTTGATTTTAATTGGATATTAAGCAAATATTTATAATTGTTATGGAGGTTTCAGGCATGTCCAACACATAATTAATGTTATACTTTATACTTAAAGGATAATGCACATTTTTCTCAAAAGCAGAACAATATATTTATACACAGTTCTCTGTCGTCTCAGATGCAATGGGCTTGACTATGTAGGTTATAATCCCTTTGCAGTCAAGGGGGAATAACTATTGTTATCACACTAGGGGAGATAATCAAGACACCATCTATTTCAAAATTTGTTTTGTGACCTAATATTATGCATATAATATGAAATTCCATCAAAACTATGTGATTGATGAATCTGTTTTATTTTTTGTCTGTTTCAGTGAAACTTTGCTTTTTTTACATCAGATTTTTCTGAAGGGTCTTACTGCCAGACTTGAAAATTGGCCCACATTAGTATTAGGTAAGAAGCAGCAGCATTTTCCAGCGTACACTCTTAATTGAGGCTTTATGGGATATACAAATTTATCATCATTGATTGTTTCAATAAATTTAAGTCTTGTAATTTTATCCTTTTTGACTGAAGGGATGTACATGTATATGTATCTTGGAAACGATTAGAGAAAACAATTTCTGACAAAAATAAAGCAAGAGATTTATTTATTTTTATATTGTTTCTTCGACCATGTTTATACACTTGCTACAACGTTATATTGTCATATTTTATTACGATACTCAAATCACACCAGGGGCCAGTTGCTCGAGAGACGATTAGCCGCTAACACCAGATTAACTGCTAATAGACATTAGATACTGACCTAAAAAATGATGTTTTGGAGTAGCTTTTATTTGTTGTTAATCTTTTGTTATTCTTTTGAAAATACCAAGAGGTTGGTCAGAACTTAGGGGTCAGATGGACCAAGTACACTCCATTTTTAAAGAATTGTGGTGCATTTTATACAAGATACTTAGAATAATTATACCCCCACTACGAAGTAGTCAGGGGTATAAAGCGCTCCAAATGTCCGTCCGTCCATCCGCCCGTCCGTTATTCCGCCTGTCACGCTTTTGTTTCCGGAGCATATCTCGATTACCGTTGAATATTTTTTAACCAAACTTTGTAGTTGTGTCAATCAGGTACTTACAT
>JARFOD010025853.1:0-10793 GCA_031763545.1 Mopalia muscosa
TTGTATTGTTTTCCGTGGTAGAAGCTAGATTAGCCTTTCCATGTGTCACAGATTTATAAATTACATATCAGAATTGTCATTACTGATTGGTTAGCCGTCGCTTCCACCTGTCCTGTTATAAACATATTGCTGTTCGTTAAAGTTGATAGGTGTTTATATCACAGCTAATAGACGTAATTAGTATGTACACAGGTAAGACAGCTGCGTTATAACGTCCGCTGAAATTGTTAATTAGAAGCTCATATGGCTGTGGAGACGTGTAACTAATACTGTGTCTTATTACAGGGCGAAAGGTCGTAAAGTCAGATTATTTATTTTTTAATTAATAGAGCTTTTATTAATATAGTCATTCTTGAAATACTTTTTTATTTATTGTTCTGATATTTTTAATTATGCATTCATTCATTCATTCATTCATTCATTCATTTGCATCCATTCGTCCATTATTTTATTTATTGATTTAATCAGCCATTCGATTATTCGTTAAGGAATCTGTTTATTGTAATGTTGATTGATTGATTATTTGTTTGTTTGTATGTCACTAAAATCATTGTGAATGGAGCATAACTGCGAGAAGCACTGGCTGCTGAGCACACCAACTGACATACAGTCCTCGGGAATCAAACTCGCGACCTTATAGAGATGAGCAAGCTGTGATGTTTACACTTAAAACGAATTTACATTGTATGCATTCGACCTTCGAACTATAATCTCTATTGGCTGGCTGGCAGATTGATTAGTTGATTGATCCATTGATTGATTCATTGATTCATTGATTTATTGGGTTTGATTGATTGATTGATCATTGATTGATTGATTGATTAATTGTTGAACGATTGATTGAGCGTTCGGTTTATTGATGTATTTGTTTGGTTTTGATTGATTGATTTTTTGATTGATTGAATGATAGATTTACTGATCGATTGATTGATTGAATAATTGGATGGTTGATCGCTGTGCATCGCTTGTCTGTGTACTAATCTCACTTCGATTTAACGCTTACGGGTCCGAGTCCTTCTATCGAACTTAGGTACAGATATAAGCGTCACACGTTATGTGGCTCCAGCAATCTCAGGGGTGGTTTTACGAGGTATCAGCTTGGTCCAACGTATTAATGTAGTATGGCAAAGTGTGAAGTGGATCATCTCCGTCATATAAGTGAAATAACCTTGAGTAAGACGTTCAACCCCCAATCAAACAAACAAAGAGATAGGGGTTTATTCAGATCACCATTTTTCAAAGCAATTATTTTCACCCTATCCACTCAGGTTTGTTATATTTAAAAAACAAAGACTAAATAGTTTTATTTAAATATATTAAAAAAAAAAAAAATCAAATTATTTTCTTCGTCTTAAACTTGCAACATGTATTAAACAAATAGTTTATTGACGAAGTTGGCAATGTCGTGCGTATGTGTGTCGCTTTGTGGAAGCCGTGCAAGACCATCCCATGGGCATCCTCGCGAGTCAAGGTTAAGACATAGGTGTACTAACTAACCTTGGCACATTACAAACCTCTATCGTCTTTGGCACATTACAAACCTCTATCGTGTTATCCGAGTTATTAAGGGCACATAATATTGTCCCATCTAGGGTTTTCCCCTAAATCTACCTGCATATGGAAGCTGATTGAACGACGGCAGGAGTCCATGGCACCGAGGGAAAAATAATGACGTAAAGCAGTACTTGAAATCAACTTATAAACATGATCAAGAGAAGGTTTTCTGATCACAGTTTTAATAATATTCAGCTGCAGTCGTTGTTCTATTTCTTGGAGTCTCATTTTGTAATGATCAAGTACGATTTAGCTTTTTAACGCAGACGGGCTATACGCAAGACAAGGCACGACGGCCACGGTTTTGATCAAATGAAGATGTTTGACAAGAACTGTCAAAACCACAGGCGCATGACGTTATTGTTGTGGTGAAAGACTATTACTGTACGTTATACAACAGTAATACTCTGTCAAATTGTAGGCTACTACAGGCGCCTGTGGTCATAACAAATACACGTGGCGGTTGTGCAAGAGAGCGTCCTTGATAGGCTGGGGTTACAAGATTGTGGGTGTATGCTGCCAATAGAAATCCATCATATGAGGCTAAGTCAGAACACAAAAAGCAGCGAAATGGCGCATGGTATCTCCCTTACAGTCTATATATCGAGATACTATGTGTTCGGATGATATCCCATGGGGGTCAAGATAATTGATGGCGCCATACCGTCCACCGAATTTATCTGATTGCTGTTTAAATTCGTTATCAAGGATATATCACTAATAGTTTTGTTAAGTTTTGCTAACAGTACGTTTATTGGTATGAAGCCATTTGAGTAGGCCTATTACATGCAGCTAATTTCTGCTCTTCGTGTTAATTGACGAACCATGATTGTGTTTTTAGTCCGTACGTTTTTGGGGGAGGCCGTACCGGAAGTAAATCCGTAGCCCGAACGCAGCTCGCACACAGCACTAAAAGTGCTGCGGCGTGAATGGGGCCGCGGCCTAGAGTGTCACGCGGAGGGTTAAAAGGGAGATTTGTGTTGATCTGGTACTTTAGTTCACTCTCCATCTTTGCCAAATTACGGTGAGAAACCACAAAGAAACCTCGTAAAAAGCACCCCTGCGATTGCCGGAGCCACATCGTGTGACTCACTCATATACCTGAGGGTCAACAGACAGACTCGAACCTGTGAACGGTGCATCTAAGTAGGCTTAGAAGCGCCCTCGCTAACCAATAAGCGACGACCGCGGGTCTGGTACTTTAAGGGCTAATCGGCAACATGAAACCAGTCGGTTTATGATTAAAAAAAAAAAAAATTTATGCCACTGAATTGTTATGTTCGCCCCCACCGCACCCCTTCCCCATCGCCTCTAATTATATTGGGAGGCTGGGAGGGGACTTCCTGTTGCCCTAGTAGTTTAAGAGCTACGGGGCAGCATGGGGCCGATATGTTTGTGATGTCTTTGTTTTACGGTCTGTGATTGTCTTGTATTTGCCCTGTCTCTTTTTTTTTCGTCAGTAGCCCTTGATCCATTGAGCTGGCACGCCGTGGTTAAGCTCAGGTATGGCATCAAACCCCAACCAAACAAACAAACAAACTCGAATGTACACTATAGAAAGTGTATGCTTTTGGTCGCCACAACGCACTCGCCTCTGGGGGTGACCAGCTCCGTCCCCTTGTACCGTACCTGGTTCGGAACGGCATCAGCTTTCGGAAGGTCAGGGGTGTTTCTGGGTTATACACTGAAACGCTTCAGATTGTACAGCGATGTTAGGGTAGATATTGGTGGAGCTCACCGTCATCTCATCGTGTTGTCCAGTGACAGCAAAGGGAGATAAATATGTTTCTCATACATCTGACAGTGCCCGCTTAAGAAGATTTGAATATTCAATTGAATTTATTTATTTATTTATTTATTTATTTATTTATTTATTTATTTTTTTATTTATTTTTTTTAATTTATTTATTTATTTATTTATTTATTTATCACAACAGGTCTAGTAGACCCACTTACAGCAATGATAACAACTACGACGATAACAGGCATATATACAAATGAACATTTAAAAGTAAGGTCTATATTAAGAAAACAGTATACTTTTACAGAGTGCTTTAAAAGATAATGAATTGCAAAAAATATCTATGTCGTTTTCACGATTAAAAACATTAAAACTGTTTTTTCCTCTGATACAAAAACTGTTGCTTATAATATTAATTCGACTGGTTTGCGAATAAAACATGTTATGCTGGCGAGAATTTGTGACAGGAGCAAAAAATGACATTTGAGATAAAAGATATGGTGAATTGATAAAAAAATTGACAATTTTGTTTAGAAATACAAAATCAAAATAAGTTCTTCTGCACTGCAGTGTTCAAATTACATTGTTAGTCAATAACATAACTCTTTTTCATGTCGATATTGGTGGTGCTAACCGTCATCTCATAGTGAAAAACAATGGGGTTGACCAGTGACAGCAAAGGGAGATAAATATGTTTCTCATACATCTGACAGTGCCCGCTTAGGAAGATTTGAATATTCAATTGAACTACATTGTTAGTCAACAACATAACTCTTTTTCATGTTGACCCACTTTTAAGATTTTCACATTTTTAAGCATCTTCCTTTTTTTTTTAATTGTTGCTAAAAATAGAGCTCCAACAAACGACTTCCTGGAAAGATCGTGATGGCGTATGTTTATCTCAAAATAGCAAATCTTCTTTGATAAGTTAGATGTACTATATGATTGCACAATGGGAGAAGACTTGAAATGTACGGTAATCGGGATAAGATTTCGCTTGGTATTCAAAAGAAAAAAAAGCCGAAAACATAACATTTTGCTTTAAATCCTGTCAGCTATGGCAGGCGAAGTGTTTCAATATTCTACATTTACTTTCTTTGTTTAAAATATAAATTTCCTTTCCTTTATTGATAGTTTTCGTTGCATATAGTTTTAATTATATTCTATATTTAAAATATATGTGCAATATTTTTTATATATTTGTTGTAAAAGTTATTATATGTATGCGATAATTTGAATTGATATGCATGAATTTTTATTTGTCTTCAAAACGTACTGAAATATATTTATTGCAAAAGTGCATTATGGGATATCATAATGGTTCAGCCATTGATATAGGTAACAGTCATCCAATGAAATCTCGCCTTATGAATGTCTTTGGTTAAATTATCATATTTCCCAGAACACAATTTTACAACATAAAATTCAAACTGTTTCAGGAATTAATATATAAATTCATGAACAAATATAAATATGTAGACAACAAATATATATACATTTGTTAAATGCAAATGCAGAATTTTAGAACACAAATTACAAATATACAATTAAAATATAAATTTTTTGAAAGCAAATATAGAATTTGAAAACATATATAACGTTTTAATTCAAACAGATTAACTTTTTCAAACAAATAAAATTATATAATATTGAAACACTTCGCCTGTCATAACCTGGCCAGCGCTGATTGATAGACTTATAATATCAGTATAAAGTGGACAAAATATGTTTCACTGCATGGCCAGATGACCCCATCTGAGTAGACACATCCAGATACTACATTCTAAACCGTTTACATTCCGTGTATTTTAAAATTTACAAAGCAAGATAGCAACGTAGTCTGTTTGGTGGGATCTGTGATAAAAATGATGTCCTTACTGTTGCCTCCCATTACTCGATAAAATATATGTTCCCGTTCCTTATTTGCTTAATTTGTATCTATTATATTTCCATTCACAGAATTCAAACTGTCCTATTGGTCAGAGATGTGTATTGGATCAAGTTTGGTGCATTCGAGCACCATGTCCCCCAATTGAAACGTGTATCGGTAAGTTGCCAAACGTTTTCAACCTTTCATAGGTCTTTTAAATGAGTTAACTGTCTTTAAAGAAGATTGATTGATTGATGTTTAACGGGTATTTCGCTTATATGACGGCGGTGTATAATTCCAACAATAGTTGACATTAGCACAACCAGGATGTGAAGTATTTCAATAATGTTGGATAAAGTTTATTTTTCTCTATAGTACTAAGTAATGACAGCCTTGCCACTGTTCAAACAAACAACCCTGCAGATGGCGGGTGGTAAAGAAGCTATTTGTAACTTCAGTGCTCAATCTGCGTATATTCAATTGATCTTTTCGAATTCCAGTTAAAGTGAAATTGAACAAGCATGGTGAATGAGGGCAGAGTGAGTTGTAAATTGTAAACGGTACTAAGCAAATGGGTCAATTGACGGTATTAAGTAAACAAGTTGGTTTGCGGTATTGAACAAACATGTACATAAACTAATTACTTTGTGTTTACAGATGATGAAAGCTCAACACCGCTCATCAAGCCCGGTGACTGTCCTAGTCCGCAACCAGGATTAGTCGGTATCTGTGTGGTCCGATGTTTTGGTGACGCCTCCTGCCCGGGTAGTCAGAAGTGTTGCGGGAGCTGTCCCAAAGATTGTATGAACCCAGTGAACCTTCCAGTAAAGCCCGGCAGGTGCCCGCCCCGTCCTCTTGGCTTTCTCGGAGGATGGTGTAAGAGTTTTACAGATCAATGCACGTATGACTCGGACTGTGAAGGTCAAGAGAAATGTTGTAACACAGGCTGTGGAAATCGTTGTTCACGACCATTTCTCGACCAACAATACTATAATTAAACAATTGTGACATTTTAGGCCTATTGTGTTCTCTCCTCAGGCGGATCTGTTTTTACCTCCATTATAAAGCTTATCTAGTTTTCGCTGGGGAAATGTCTTTGGACGTATATCGTCTCAACGTTGGACGTAACGAGTTTGAGGCATATTCATAAAAACGTGGATTTTTTTATCTTTGCCTTTATTATTTGTCTTAAAACGCTGTCCAAAGAATATAAACAAAATGTATATTATTGTCAAAATACTTAATTTATTTTTGTATGCTAAGTATGCCATGAAATAAAAAACTAAGATCAATATCTTTTTTGGTTTATTGCATTCAGTAAATTGGAATATAATTCCCATGTGTTTCATAGAGCTTTACAGAATCGCTGATAATACACTGATCCTACTTCGATGTACCTGTCACGGGTCCGCCTTCAATCTTAAGACATGTGTGAGTCACCCGATGTGGTTGCAGTTATCGCGGAAGGCGAAGAAGGTATAGGGGTTACGAGGTTTCCTCCTGTAGTGCAGGAATGGAGGGGCCTGCGACGGACTTAATATCCCCTTTTGCAGAATCCCAGAATCCTTTGCTTTCTTGTGCTCAATGTAAAAATGGCACTTCTTGCCATAATATTATGACCCAAGACCGGAAGAAATCCTTATTGTCTCAGCCACCTTAACAAAAAAATCACGAGCCTTACATTTTAGTTCAACACAAGATAAAAAAACCCCGTACTTTACGTTACGTTCAATTTGTCACCTGCATAAAAATTGGCATTATTTGCTATATTATTTTGATCCGTGGCCTGGAATAACTCTAGTTGTCTCAGATACCTCACATGTTGCAGTAAGCATGATGTTTTGTCCATATTATAAAAACAAATCCAAACTTTCTACATAACTTCAATATGTCACCATTCACCGTCCATGTAAGTCTTAGGTTTAAGTCCTAAACAATATTATGAAAACTAATCCGGACTGTCTACGTCAATTCCATGTGTCACCATTCACCCTCCATGTAAGTCTTAGGTTTAAGTCCTAAACAATATTATGAAAACAAATCCGGACTGTCTACGTCAAGTCCATGTGTCACCATTCACCCTCCAACGTTAGCCTTAGGTTTAAGTCCTAAACAATATTATGAAAACAAATCCGGACTGTCTAGTCAATTCCATGTGCCACCATTCACCCTCCACGTTAAAATGGCACCTTTGGCTGGATTATTTTGACCCGTGTTGCAACCGGTATAGTGTAGAACAAATCATCCGGTAATGTAGAATGTAACCGGTATAGTGTAGAAAAAATCATCCGGTAATGTAGAATGTAACCGGTATAGTGTAGAAAAAATCATCCGGTAATGTAGAATAAACCGATGGTGTAGAAAATATCCCCCAGTAGTGTAAACATTTTGTTAACTGGTTGTGTAGCGCAGACTCAACCAGTTGTGTAGAAACTGAACAACTAACCAGTTGTGTAGAAACTGAACGACTAATCAACAGTCATAGTGAAGACTTTAAAATATAGTCATATTTTTTTATTATAAAAATAAGATTATCGAGTGTTAAAAATGTAATGAAACGGGGTGTTTGTATCATTTTAATGGAATATTTATATCACATGTGATGACAAGCTACATAGGTCACAGATTTATTCCAAGAATAATTGAAATGTTATAAACACGGAGGATGAGTGCAAGAGGTATTTCAGCCTGTTAATATTTTTCCAGTATCTAAGTTTACCTCTATACAATATGTATAGTTCATCGGCCTTGCGTCTTGGTAACTCCCCATGCATCCGCTGTAATGTGTGATTAGCCGATTGGTCGACAGACACAAACCTCCAGCAAAATGTCTGCCGCCATAGTATTTTCATGGTGTAATGGACTAGCTAGCTGTCAACAAGGAGTAGTCACTGTAAAAAAAAAAATATATATAAAAAATTCCAATTTTCATATCAACTATTTGATTGCAAATTCCACGCGCTATTTAATGTATTTATTCGTTAAATGAGTTATCCATCGCTTTAGGTTAACTGTTTGCTGTGGTAATAGATTATATAAACCGACGTTCCAATTGGATTTTTACCGAGTTAGAGTACTAAAGATGCTATATTTGTTTTGCAGAGTTTGGTTGAAAATTATTTAGGCAAGAGAATGAAGCTATTTTGCTGTTTTATCGACTACAAGAAAGCATTAAATTCTGTTGAACCGTATTTTAATTTTTATAAATTACAAAATTATGAGTTGGAGGGAACTTTGTACGAAAAAAACAAATGCTGGGTTAAGTGTGATTTGTTATCCGATATTTTTTTTCAATATAAGGATAGGTGTGATACAAGGAGAGCCCCTGTCGCCCATTATTATTTCATTTTTCATTATTGATCTTTAAATGCATCTTTAAATAGTGATAATAAATATATTGATATAGGATTGATAAGCATTTTTCTATTAATGTACGCTGATGACATGGTACTAATAGCAAACAGCGACGGCAACTTACAACAAATGCTTAACAGTTTGAGTGTATACTGAACTCTTCATGGAAAATTAGTGTTATTCTTTTGTCTTTATGGTAGAGGGATGGTAGAAATGTTTGTCATCGTAGATGGTCTTTTGGTTATACATTTATTGAAATAGTGGATAGAGAATAGTAGGAAGCTAGTGTTTCTACACTACTGGTTGATTTTTTTCTACACTGCTGATTATAGACATTCAATTTTTACCGGTTGAACTGGTGCTACACTATCTGTTAACCAAATTTCTACTCTACACTATTTTTTTGTTTTTTTGTATGTTATACTACCCGTTAATTCTACATTACCGCTCGTCTTTTTCTACACTACCGGTTAAGTTTCTACATTATACCGGTTTTCATATTGGTTTCGTGAATATCATCACATACACCTAATTCGAAACGTTATTCGCGGTCTAACCTCGAGATTTCATGAGGAGATTCCAGTTCTAAGGTATCACCGAGCTATCCTTTCGCTGATTAGGCAGGCCTATCCCCTGTTTTTCGGGATTTTTATTAAAAGAAGTTTGCACCCTACATTCGCCAAAATTTAATTCATAATCAAGTGTGGAAATGAAATACTTCGAGATCGTGTCGCATCAAAACCTTCATAAATCCAAGAAGATACAAATTTAAAAAGCATAGTTCCTGATTTCCGGGTTGAAGTCAAGCTGACAAAAATTGTGCAAGTCTAATATACGACCATCGACAATGGGTGTCTTGGGTCAGCAGTTTTAAAAAGTGTCGTCGGGCTAGTTTATTTTATGCACGAAGGTTAAGCGGTTGAGACGATGTAGAAGAAAGGGTCTGATGTATTCCCATGTTTTGCAATGACTTTGACGTGGGAAATTAAAAAATAACACTTTTATAGTTTTAAAAGATTCTTAAGTTTAGAAAATTTTGCAGGTTGAAACACGTACGGGAATCGAACGTGTACGTCGATACTCAGCAATGAGATTAAATCGCAAGCAGTAAATGCTGGCCACCTAGACCGCTCAGCCACACGGTCTTATTCCAAGCTGGAAAATGTGTTATAACAAGTAACCAAATGTATATCATAGTGTCTTGTGAACCGACCCTGCGCGGGCTGTGGAAGATATCAATGTATCACTCACAGTCTCCATACCAGAAGATAAACATATCACTTTGATGACTTTGTCGGGTTTGATTTTGTTTAATTTGGACTTGACATTAGACTTCTGGTTATTTTACTTATACAATGGTGTGCCAGCATGAGACCAATAACTTTTTCAATTTGAATGGCTAGTAACGTCTTTTAATTTTGGTTAGATTAAGACTCGATCCTTGGCTGTGTGTAGATAGACATAGAGCTTGGCCTAGTTTTTTTTTTTTTTAATATTTATACATGTACGCACTTATGTTAAATATTGTAAGAAAAAAGATTATAAAGTGTTTATTGATCTGCACGGGCGAGTCTATGCAATTAACAAATAAACGCAACAGAACCGAAATCAAAATTATATATATTTTAACCACAAAAAGTCACATTCTATTGTAACAAATAAAGCGAATGGCTCAGTGATACAGTTGGAATCTCCGAATGTATGTCCACGAATAATGTTTAGAATGACATACATCAATACAACATGCCGAACTCGGATTTTAAAAGTTTTGTTACGGCTTTAATATTCACTGTCTGCGTGCCCACTTCTTTCACATACACGCCCGGGTTGACGTATCCTTGCAGTTTGGATAACTCATGTTTCGCAAAAGAATAATAAAAATGGGAGCAAATAACGCCAACCCTTGATTTTGTGCAATTTAAAGACGGCAAGCGGGAACGGGCTGAAACTCTTCTCTTTTTTTTGTTAGCTTTGTTTTGGTCCCTTTAGATATCTATTAAATGTCGCTAAACTTGCTATGCGACAGGAACATATCATATCGTATTCATATCATAATTTCTATTATAATTTGGTGTAAGTGTAAAATTGCTGAAGTGTGTGGGTATTTGCTCATTTTTCCCAGGCGTAAACTATGTCTGATTTTTCTCTGATTTTTTTCTAGATACACTGAAACCATTGATTAGTATTTTACCTACTTGCAATATTTTTTTTTTGACGGTTTTCAATCTTATTATTGCAAAGGGAGATAACTTATACGTGTCAACTTGGGCGAGA
>JARFOD010025864.1:0-10793 GCA_031763545.1 Mopalia muscosa
AGCCGTGATCTTTTCTCAACCTGTGATTTTATTAATAAAGGCGCATTTAGCTTAAGCTATATTACCAATGATTCACCAGTGATTTCTGACATTTTCTATGCGTGCATCGGAAGAATTTGAGATTTCCTGCTCAACCTACGTCACATGGAACGTTAAAAGCTTACCGAAAAACACAATGCTGTTGATATGGGACAATAAGCCGTTGCATACTTCTAGTTAATGGACTTCTGGTTAAACCCATTGAATGTGTGATCGTGTCCACAGCAGAATGTCAAATAACTAAAGCTGATTTTGTAGTAATAAAACTTCCTGTATATTCATTATGTTTTGTTATCACCGGGATTTCAAATGAATGATAATAAAGACTATATTGTTATTGTTCGGCTCAATATTTTTCTCGGCCACTAAAATCGGTCTTTCCTGAAATTTTTGTTCGCCATTTACAAAGCATCACAACTGGAAATCCGTGCATAATACGAACGTAGTTGGCCTGAGATCTCGGGTCTCACGAGAAATTTTTTAAACCTTTTCTTTTTGCTGTAAACAAATTTACAATGGCGGATTTCCCGGAAGTAAACCTCTCGACTCGTCAGTGCTTTGATACATAATTTGATGTAATAAAACCAGAATGAAATACAACGACACTGCGGTCTGCTCCCTCGTTTCTATACGACCAATAGGAAAATAAAAAAATGTTCACAGTCTGCTGACAGCACACCGCATTTGCTGCAATATGCTGTCGTTAAAGGTTCAACTTTATCAGACTTTTATAGATACAGTCACACAGCCATCGTCTGGCTGCTCAGGTGCATACATTGTCCAGTTTCTATAGTTTGCTCAGACGATCAACAAAAGAGGTTTTATGTGAATGCGATTTAACATTCATCCATATTTGTATAACATTTTTTATTTGAAATAGCTCAGAAGATGCAATAAAATGTCAATCTTTGATGGCGAAATCCAGAATATCAAAGGGACATTCTAGATACGGTGATTGACTTTGCTTCAAATTTCGCTAGCATTCGTACTTAAAAACCATTTTGTAGTGGTTCGAATAGTAAATATTGTTAAAATTCTGTCATATTTTAATGATTTCTCTTTACCACAAAGCGTATGTTTGATTGCCAATTAACTGCTATCTGCTTATTATCATTCATTAACAGCAGGGCCGGATGAAGTCCGACAGCTCTTAATGAGTATTGTTTATTTTCTGCCCTGTTCCAAAAGTGTTCGCGATTGTTCGTTGTAGTATTACTTCTAAAAAGGTATTTTTTCTTGTTTTTAAACACATCTGTAGCAGAATTTCCAATGCCGTGATCAAACGCGGTATTTAATACGAATAGACTTTGGCCCAAAGAACATTGAAATGTCGGCATTTGTTTATGGATGACCGATGCATTGTTTTCTTTGATGTGAGTCGAAATATCACAGATGGTTGTGACAACATCTCCAGAGAAATTTAATATATTTCACTTCGTGTGCGCCTGAAGGCATAGGGTTGGATTTCCAGTATGATTTGTTCTGGTCTGTGGCTATTAGGGTGGGATGTTATCTAGATGAGTGCTTGACATGTTTTCTCTCCTGATAAGGAAATCTGACTGCTTCATACAGACAAATTTATTTAAAATCCATAATGGTTGCAAATATTGTTTCTGTACTATTTTTTTCTGCTGACCAAAAGAACGGAATGATTTGGTTTTTTCTACAATTTAGAAATTGTCCATAAATCCATAAACGAAAGGATGAAAACTTTCTGACGCACATTTAAACACTAAAATGACACATTTTGCCGAACATTTTTCAATATTTTTCACATAACCATATTCAAATTGGGAACGTTTTTATTAACAATTTTGGCAACTGTATATGACTGTGTATGACGTCGCTTTTAGGATCCGCTACAAGGTTGGGGCTAGGTTAAGGTTTTGTTGGGGGTAAGGTTTTGGGTAAATCCAGGGTAAGGGTTAGGGTTTGAACCTTGGGTCCAGTTGTTCGAATGAGGATTAGTCGTTAACACCAGGTTAAATAGGTAATAGTGATGGACCTTCAACGGGGCGTGACGGTAAGCCAGTGCGCTTACTAATCCTACTCCGGGTTTTGAGACGGTCTGTCGGCTATCGGGTATCTGAGCGAGTCACACGATGGGACTCCAGGTGGTTTTTTTTTAATGAAGTTTCCTCACGGTTTCCCACCGTAAGAGTAAAGTCGTCATATAAATGAAAAATCCTATTGTACGACGTTAAACCCAAATCAAGTAGGCAAATAAATCAATATAACGTGACATCATCTAATAGAGAGTTAAAATTAATAGTGCTTCGAGCAACCGGCCCCAGAAGCTTATTTTCACGTGTTTTCCTAAATGTCAGAATTCCATTGTCTATAGCAACTCAGACACGATTTATTTGTCATGGGGATTTCATGTTAGTTTTCAGACAAAGCTTTATGCAGATTTTGGATGACATTTACGCGCTGTCAAAGACAATAATAGGCTTGGGTGGATTGAGTTTTGGTATACCCATGCCGCGTGATGTCTGTAACGGTGTGTCTCTGTCACTGAAGCGTTAAATTGTGTGCGTTGTCCAGAATGGTAGATAAGTCTAGTGTTTGTAGAGTTTTTCATAGTTCGAATATCCTCCGTACATGACATACCAGCATTGGCTACTGGAACCGTTCAGGGACTCAGTTAGTCTCTTTCTAAAATACTCTCCGTCCAGGGACATATCTATCACGGTATGGTACGACAGATTTCTACTGTCTGGGTCTAGTAGGTTGAGTTTCTTCGGATTGAACAAGCATCTGTATAGAACACACAAAGGGTGTATGTTTGTGTGTTAGGGAATAGTCTCCACAGGACGTCTACTGGTTGATGTGAAATGGTCCACTCAGATCACCTGTTTCCTATGTCAAGTCTATAAAGTTGTATGCATGATGTGCCGTCTTTTTAACTATCCAGATACATTCAAGGAGAGAATTGGAGTGTTGTATGTGTCCATCGGGTTATACTTACAATATTATATTTCATGGTAGTTTCATTTGGTATAGTATCGTAACTGGATTTAACATTGTTACCTCACCATTCCGTCCGATTTGAGACCGGAATATTTTTTTGAAACACCGACTATCTTTTAAATCAGTATGTAGTTGATCGACTAATAAACAAAGTACAGTGTAGATATATTTGATAAACAATCGTTTTCTTGTTGAATCGGTTTTGACGCAACCTGACTCACGTTAGCAAATAGGGAAGTTTCTTTTGGAGTATATTGTGTAATATGGTTAACAAATGCGAAAAGCTCTTCTGACGACGTAGGTATAGCGTTACATATAAACTAGGCCTGGCAACGCCAACCCCAGAGGAGAGAGTTGTTGACTGTAAAGGACATACTTCGCCAAACATCAAGAAAGCAATCCGACGTACCTGCATCTTCCTGCATCGATTTCACACGCATTGATTTTATGGCGTTTCTACGCTCAATTCATTCTAGTGCTTATATTTTAAAAAATATCGATTATTTGTTTTCTTTCAGTAATGAATGGATACAACGTATAGTTCAGCGTTTGAATAAATTCGTTTTCTTAACCGAACACGATATACGGAATAGGCCTAATTCAATTGCAGTTTTGAATGGACTGTGTTATATTTGCGTCCTTACTATTGGTTCACTGGTTGTTACCAAGGAAGGGATCACGAGATGTTAATAACCTTGTTAGGACGTGTGAATATGTGATACTTAAGTGACGGAAGAAAAAGTTTCAAGGCTGTGAGAAATAACGAAACAATATTTTTTAAAAGGTTTTTAAGGCTTGCCTCCACCGGGATTCGAACTCTGGCACCCTCTGGCTAAGGGCAATTTGTTTGAAGAGTAGCAATGTTGTCTTAACTTCGCATTGGAGGAATATTAACTTTCCAACATTATGCAATCGCTTTACATCTTGGTTGTGCTAGTGCCAATTATTGTTAGAATACACAGTGACTCACGACAGAACGTGGAATAAAGTATCCGAATGTACGAATAAAGGTAGAGTCGCATAACTGACAGCACGCTCTCCCTGCCAAGTTTATTGCCGATACCATGTCGTGTCTTTCCAGTCGAAGGATGCTGTTTGCCACATCATCTTTTAGTTTATCTTCTGACGGATCGATTGATGCTGCGTTTGGCAACGAAGAAAGTGTTTTGAAGACAAAGTGAGTTAATATGTAATAATGCATAGTTGTGTCAACATGTTGTTGTGAATTTCTGGTATTTATTTCTTTTATGGAGTAATTCCAATTCAAAGAATTTTGTTTTTTGTTTTTTGCAATTACTTCGAAGTCATAGTCGGACACCAAAGTAAAATTGATTGCAGATGTTAAATGTTGGCCGAAGCTATAAAGGTAGACTCTTGACTCTTTATGATTATCATATAGGTTAGTATTTATGTACTTTAAATCCCCATTAACACCACCTCACTCACAGCCACTTGTATCAAGCTGGCAGACATCTGTACTCGTTAAGCCTACAAGTTGACATTGTTGGTTAACTGCATGGGTATTCGAGACGCACCAGAAGTCCATTAACTGCAGTAATTGGACTTCTGGAAATACAGATATATTATGATTTCTCTAATAGATCGTTAACCCATGCACACTGTCAACTGGTAGTCCTAACGAGAACGGATGCCTACCAGCTAGATACAAGGGGCTGTGTTTTATTACATAATGTATACGGGACAGAGGTTGAGTGGTTAGCGAGACGGTCTACTGATCTTCCTTTGATGTACCGCACGAAGGGTCCCCGGGATTCGCAGGGGTGGTTTCTAGTAGGTTTACTGACGGTTTTCCGTAGTGTTCAAGAAAAACAATGTAAAAACAGGACAATAGTTCGTCATATGAGAGAAATAACATTGAATATGATGTTAAAACCAAATATTATAATTTACCTTAAGTTGGGCAAGGTTGATAATATAAGCTACACCATAGTATGTTTATACCCTTAGTAAAGGTGTGTGTGCCCCTGCAAATTCCATTTATATTTATATGCATACTCAATTGGCTGAAATTGACAAGTAGTGAGAGTTAATCGAAGTGACGTGTTTAGAACCCTTTATACAGTACTTATTTATCCGAAATAAACTGACAAACTTAGAAAAAAGCATTGTAGTCGGTAGGTGTTACATAATTATATGATGCACTTGATATACAAATATTAGATGTTTAATATAAATTCACTAGTGGATGCGGGTCGACAGACGGACTTGATCCTGTTAACGGTAGATCGAAGTAGGCTCAGAAAGCGCACTTGATCTAAACCACTATAAGCCATTGCCGCGGGCCACTAGGGTCATAGAACACAAATTAGGTTGTGATGGACTTCCAGATTGACCGACCCGTTGTCCTTAAATAGTGATACACATCTTCTTAATATTGCCCCCAAGCTACATCGACCTGTTTTGGTCCATATTGACTCAGTAAACATGTATACGTGTAGACTGAGCTTTAATGTAAGTACATTAATGCATGTTTGATGTACTCCTATTAAACATGTGCTATTGTTTAAACAATGATATCGCCATATTTTAGAAAGCCTAGCAGTCCGCGGCTTAGTATGTAGCTTGCCTGCTCACTGATCCTATTTCGATGTACTGTCTATGGGTTCGAGTTCGTTTGTCGGCCGTCAGATGTATGACTATGAATGAGTCACACAATGTGGCTTTGGCAATTGCGGGTTTGGTTTTTAAGAGGTTTCTTTTCACTATATTCCACTGCATTTAAACAAGGTACGATGCGAACTGGTCAGCACAAAATTTTTGGCAAGAAATTCGACAGCACAAATTTAAATTTAATTTGCCACCCAAATTGTAACACAGCCTTTATTATTCATGAGTTTCTCGAAGCTGTTATTTTGGTATTGCAATTTACACTTGATATTCTATGCAACTCGTTTCCAGGAAGGTCCCCTGAGAGTTTACGGTGTTACTGGCGGTTTTACCTGTTAAGTGATTTGTTTGGTTAATGGGTATACAAAGGCTAAGAAACACACGACGCTTCAACGAGAATGAGGAAAAAAACTAAATTATTAGTTCGTGGATTATTAGTTATGTTGCTGTGTTAGTTTAGTTTTACTTTGAATTCAACTTAATGCTTTCTGAACTTAAGGTGAAGCAAGTTGTCAGTAGCGTTGGTTCTGGTTTCCTCCAGCCAGTTCGTTGTCACGCCGTCAGATGAGTGAAATAACCTACAGTATTGGGTTAAATCTCAATCAAATAATCACATGATGATAAAGAGTACCTAATAATTGTTATATTGCATGACTTTTCCATCACTGCTCGTTTAATTATATCCCGACTACAATGCAGTCCGTCGCACTTGAAGTCGGCACGGAAACCAAAGACTACACATGTGCTTTTTCAGGAGCCTATCTCGAGAACTGTTGATTATTTTTAAGATCAAACTTCATATCTACTTTAATCAGACACTGAAGTGGTGCCCTTTGCTATTTGTATGTTTCTGGAGCACTGCTCACTTTTGCTTTAGTTAGCTCTGCATCGAAAAAAATCACAATTTTGTCTGAATTGTACCGTTAACAACTTGCCGCTTAACTTTTCTCTTATCTTCTTCGACAACCTTGTAGGTCAACGACTCAATATATCTTTATGATTCATAAAGACTTTTTTTTAAGATGGACAGCTAGTTGAATTATCAAATGATTAATCTCGAATAGACCTGAAGTTATGCATTGGGGAAAATATATTCATTATAATCAATATGCTAACACTATTTTTTCCAAGTCTATCTTTGCATCAATGACACTCTAAATTCCTGATTGTGGAATTTATTGTTGGTTGTCTGGGTTGTAACATGATTTCCAGCTGAATTGAGCCTTCCAAAGAGGCAACTGAAGTTAATTGGCAAGCCGTCATGTCCTCCCTCGTTAGGCCCGTTGTGCGCTATTCTGTCCGATAAATCACATGTATATTGCTTTAGCTCGGGTTAATCTCATTAATCCTATATAAGATCGAATCGCTAGCCGGATTACCACGAGGAAATTGTCCAAGTTACTGAAAAGGTCAAAGCTACAATTGTGTGCGACAAGCACTAATCTCGACTGTCTCAGCGAAGAAATAGATTCTGCTCTTAATTCGATGCGCATTGGTGGAAGGAATCTATTCCGCATTTGGTCAGTCCGCAATCTGCAAACAAAGATACCATAAGGACAACGTTCCATGTAATGTGTTCAACCGGTCATTATCCTTCGTTGGATTTGATCGCAAAAAAATATTAAAAATGATTATATGCTATTGCTGCTAAACACATTTTCTTACTTGTTAAAAAAGGGAAACCAAATACCGACTGTAGTACTAACGTTAAACATAACGTAATAAAGTCTCTTTATTATTCGAATCACACTCAAAACAATGAAGCTCATCGCTTCCCGATGTATTTAACCACACTGTTAACGTTTAGGGGAAGTCTGTACATTTTCTCAAAAACTATTTCAAGTGTGAGATTAATGGTCTTAGGTTCAGGTTCAGGTTGTGGAGGGGTTTTTTTTTTTTGCAGTAAAATCACAGTTTCATTCAACCTTATTTTAACAAAGTTACGTTTCAGTGATATACATGTAATAATATATTTATATTGCACTCTTGATATCTTGTTTACCTTATCAATACTACTTAAGGTCTTGCTGAACCCCTTAGGCTCAAAATTAATCAATTTTGTTTTATCACTTAGATTAAAAGTTAAGTAATCAAATTATATGTTGGTGAACAAAATAATTCCAAATTCTAATTATAAACAGTTAAATTGGAGACTTTAATTTAGTATTCCCGTTATTATATATTGGAGATGCAAAAGTTAAATTGCCTATTTCTGGCACTTCAGTTTTAAGTAGACTACCTTTTCCAAGGCGTATTTCTAGAAAATTATCCCTGCTAGAAACTTTAATTTTGTACCATTGTAAAAAGCACAATGCGATCTAATAAACGATGTCTCGTTGTTTGTCATTCATTTTGTTAAATGTTCTGTGCAAGTTGTAATTTTACATTATTCTAAGACCTTCCAAGATGGAATAGAAAAAATCCGCTGCGATCGTTCTAATCAAATTTTAAAAAAATTGAGGCCCCGTATACTAGTTCAAGGACAATTCTACTGGGTCAATTAATTTATTGAGTCTTATCTGCATTGCAATTCGAGAAATAAACCATGGAAAATGCGGCCTATTTTTTATGTTGACATTTATTCATTTTGCAATATTTTTAGAAATTATAATCGGACTTTCATCACATTCACATATATCTAATCCTGAGTGTTCTATGGCTTTCTAAAAACATATTCATACTCATGGTACAGATTTATATTCTTCTGCATAAGAGACAAAATACAACAGGTGTTCTCAAAATCGACCAAGGGATCCAGCAAAACCTTAAACGAATATCATTGTCAGCAGTCCAATAACTTGTTTTGTGACACTTCTTTTGACGCTGTCGAGCGTTTTGCTTATATTAACTGTTAACAGTCTGGTTTCTGTGTTACATACTTTATCAGAGACGTTCTGCAACTCAAACTGAGTCATCATAGATGTCAACTTCAACATGTATATTATTTTACATATGTAACTTAATGTTTTATTTTGTATATTTTGCAGACCTCATCAACTCCGGTTGAGTGAGTCAATGGATGATGGTGGCGATGGATCAGAGGCCTGTGAAATCCCTCTCACTGGACCAGCCGGGGGAAAATGTATGGTAGAGGAGAGAAGACGGTCATCAACCTCTGAAGATGATGTATGTGGCTAAGGAATATAATCAGATCTTAACATAATGATAAGATTTACCAATAGGCATAGTAGGCCATTGGCCTAAGGCCCACGAGTATTTGGGGGCCCACTGAAACTAATTTGCCACGCAGTGTGCCAGCGTATAATCCTGTTTCAAGAAAACCGGGAATTTACGCTGAAGACTAGGGTATAGGTCCCACAAGATAGTAAACCCTGCCCTGGTTAAGATTGCAAATTTCTGAAAAATGTAACGAAGATTTAACAGGACTTCTTTGTTCCCTTGTCAGACCAGTGTAGTGTTTTTAAAAATACATGTTATGCATTGTGTAAATCCAATGGTTATCAGTATATCAGTATGGGACTGTATGTATTGTCATTGGGTGGGGTGTTCAGCCTGATGTCACCATACTGTGTCTGGTTGTTGTGTCAAGTCTTACTACATAGTGACTGGGTGGGGTGTCCAGTCGAATGAGGGGGACTGAATTGTAGCTCCGCCCCGACGTCTTCACATTGGGCCTTGATGGGACGTTAGCAAGTGTCTTTACTATGAATGGCAGAGATAGGTGTCCAACCGGATGTCCCATGGTGTTGCTAGGTAGGTTTTTCAGCCGGATGTCAGCAAAATGTGGCAGGGATGGGTGTCGACCCGGGTGTCGGAATGTTGTTGCTGGGTGGGATGTCGAGTCGTGGAGGGATGGGTGTCATTGTAACAAAGTTATATGTTAAAACTAGGTTGTAAATGTGCAATTGCTTGTTATGGCTTACGAGACTTGTCATAGTCTCGTCTATTATAAAAACTCTCGCGAAAGTGTTTACGATTGGCATGTCCCCTGCAGTTACATGTTTATGTCCTGTAGTTATTGATTCGTGTTACTTCCCAACCCTTACGTGTTTTGTGCATTTTAACAGCAACCCATTGTCACATTTTAAATATGTCTCTCTAGTCCTTTTAGGAATGGACACGCTATTCCTAGTTTTTTAAAAAGTAAGTATTAAAAGGTTAGTGTACAATAAATAAATAAAAGAGAAAGCCAAGATAAATCTACACAAGTTTAGTAAGAAATTCAAAGGTTGTATGTATGGAATGTATGCAATAAATTAAGTATTTAATATCCATAGAAATGTTCTTGTCGTTTCTGTCCTGTCGATTCAGACATAATTTGGTATGTTTCTTTCACTATCTAGTTTATCACGAGTTGGGAGTATCAACTGAGACATGCTGTGGTAGACCCGCATGGGCAGCCTTATTATTATTGGCTGGTAAGTCACTTCCGCTTTGAAAAAAGTCATTCAATAAATCTGGAAATTTTAAAATAAAACATATTATTTGATTTACATTTTTTTTTAATATTTCGTAAATATGATATTTATCTTTCCAGAATTAAATTGAATTATCGTATTTAATGTTGTACATTACGTTATGTAAATTTATGATTGATTGATGTTTTTTTACGCCCGTGCTTAATGGTGTTTCATGGTAATGTATTCCAACAATTATTGACATCAGCACAACCAAGATGTGAAGTGCTCCAATAATATTGGAAAGTTAATATTCCTCCATTAGTCAGTACGGACAGCATTGCTACTCTCCAACCAAACTGCCCTTAACCAGAGGGCTGTATATTTATGAACCTTGGAAAATAAACTTTTACTTACCTGCACAATGTTTGGAAGCATGGGCTTTATTGTAGAAAAAGACATTGTGCTTGCTTCCATCGGGATTTACATTCAGATCGCTAGATTGACAATATATTTTTGCTACATACACTCTTAGAAAAATATAGCTGTAATGGAACCATTAAAGGTCTGGTGCAGCCCTTAATGGTTCTATATGGAACCCTCACAGCAACTGTTCCAAATACTTCTCCCTTTTTTCTTATATCGAAGAAATGTTATTTTCGTAAAGGTCCCATATAGAACCATCCTCTTTTTTTCTAAAGAGCCCTCAAAGAACCATGATTTGTTGGAGTGTATGTATACTGTATCACTTGTCAGGATAATATGTATGTATACTGTATCACTTGTCAGGATAATACC